>JAUMTS010050347.1:0-10945 GCA_032273385.1 Ophiopholis aculeata | reverse complement strand
TTAACCACGTCAGCTAGCCGCGCCTGCAACTATTAATATCCCGCAGTGGAGTTTGTTGCAGTATTTGACAGATGCAGCTACAGATGCATATATAATTCCTATGAGCGTTGTTGCATATTGCACACATCAATGGTGGTAGCATGGCATATAACGATATAATGGCTAAACGATACTATCAGTGAAACTGGTTACGGACAAATTAGTCATTATTACTTCTTAATTGAACTATATTAATCTATTAGACTAAGACTGAGGTCGGACTGGATTATGATATATTTGATCCATATGAAATATAATAAGGTAGTGTATTACCTTGCACTTAAAAACACCTGATTTGTCTTACGGGCGATACGTACACCTATAAGATTTAAACTTAACTTCGCCTAACACTTTTATTAGAAAAATGAACAGTCTTTTTAACTCCTGTAAATTGGAATTAGCTTTAAAACTGTTCTGCTGTTTAGTTTGTATAATTATTGTACATTTCGCGGAATTGTTATGCTTATTATGCTTTAATGTGTCTTGTAACATTAATAGGTCAATGCTAACATATATATACAAATTCGGCGGGGTTAAAAGTAGCAACAACTGACCAAAGTGCACTAAACTATGGTTATGCGGCTATGCACACATGACATCAAGAAATAAAAAAAACTATATGGTAGTGTGTGTCAAATTACCAAATCTTTCAGGCAGCGTATTATGTTTTGAGATAACCAATAGGGTTCAAATGTCCTTTTTTAATGGGTTTTTAAAACAAAATATACGACTTATATTTAATGATAAATAATACTTAAAAATTAGCTTACACTTGTTGGACACCCTGTACTTCTATTTTAACCATACATATTTAAGCCCCCGGGTTTGATATACCTATATGGTAACTATATAATTAAGGATAATGTAGAAGTATTATACACGTTTATTGATAAAAACGGCAGACATTGACATCTGCAGTTGCACTTCTTTCAGTATAATATCCGAATTGCTGACAACTACAAATTTCCGCATACTATATCCTGAATTGTGCACTCACTTTCCTGCCATCTCAAGGCCAGCGTGCAACATTTTCATAGACATTTCCCAGGGAATGTTATTTTGTATGTCAAAGATATCCCTTTTCATTGAAAATTTCCAAAATATTGAGGGTAAAACACATTGAATGTGACAGAAGAGTATTACAACTCTGATCAGGAAACTAACAACTCTCTCTTCAGTGGTTTTGATTTTCACAAGACAAATTAAAGAAACAGTATTAAAAGCCGCATCAGAGTACGATCGAATAAATATTCAACTCAATAAGGTTCCTGTTCTCGAAATGATTGTAAAATTATTCAGGGGATATATATAGGAGTAATTGACGAGAAATTGAAGTAACTTTTTTTTTTACATGTACGCATTATTTAGTAGTTTTTCTACAGTTACCCCCTGGTTTACGTCAGAATGATTCCGATTGTGTTTTGTAGATTTCATTTGTTATAATAATTACTCCATTTCAGTTCAGAATTGGGCTTTTATAGCGGTATATAAAAAGAAATATGTGAAAATAAGTAAATCGGATCAATTTATAAAATTAATGATAGTGTTTGCATAATGAAACGAACAAATAATTGCTTGTACACATATAAACGGGCATACGTAGAATTTGACAACAAAAAGAGTTAATGTGTGATTGTTATGTTAAAGGGAAGAGTAAAGGCTGATATTTGAAGCCTTGAAAAGATTGTTTAGCACTTAAAGGGGTATTTGTTGTAAATGGATGTATACTTTTAATGGGTGCATGTCGCTATTCGGAAAACCCGCTTATAAGAATGTCCGCTACTCAGAACGTATGTTTTACCGCTAACCCTGACCCTGAACCTAACCCTAGACCCTAACTCTAACCCTAAACCCTAACCATATACCTAACCCTAAACCCTTAGCCTATTGCTAACTGAACCTAACCCAAATATTTCTGAATAAAACGTTTTCTGAGTAGCGGACCATTAAGGACCGTTTTACATTTATTTATTTATTTTATTTATTACGGTATAAAAATGAAAAAAATGCAGTCAAAGACTGAAACATCTGAAATACATATACACAATGAAAAACAACATACTAAAACAGGGATTCTGAGTAGCGGGTCTTCTAAGTGACGGCTGCCCAAACTTTTAGTCATGATAGAGAGCTACTGTTTCTAAAATATCGAACACCATAATGGTATTTACACGACTAATACATGTGCTATACACTTTTATAGCTTTTTATGTTTTATTCCTATGTTTAAATTATAACTAAGGATCGCGTGCTGCAATATAATTATATGCCTTTTAAAGCGGTCAGTATTTGTATATTATCTAACCAATGGTAAACAAGTTAATTTTCTTGGAATGGACCATAACTGTATCCAGGTACGTCACTTTCAACATGGATTGGATATTAACTCCGCCTTGTCTAGATTCACAACAAAGGAATCTGCATAACATAATGATCTCCGCCATTTTGTTGGTGTGGAATATTTTCAAGTGTTAGGTATTCTACTTTAGCAAATTAAATTGTGAAGCATTTGATGGATAGGATAATGTATTCTTACATAGTTGTCGTTTGAGCCACTGCAATCTTATTGTTGACCTAGAGGAGCGAACTGTTTTCATGTAAGTATCGTAAATAGGTGTCTCATATTCAGTTCATAAATAGTGTATGGACTCTCTACATTGGGAGATCTTCTCTGCTGGTATCGCATTGAAAACTGAAGACAGCAAACCACTGCAC
Organism: Ophiopholis aculeata; assembly: GCA_032273385.1. Taxonomy (NCBI): domain Eukaryota; kingdom Metazoa; phylum Echinodermata; class Ophiuroidea; order Amphilepidida; family Ophiactidae; genus Ophiopholis; species Ophiopholis aculeata. The sequence goes on along the minus strand of JAUMTS010050347.1, from coordinate 8,191 downwards.
TTTTGGGAGCTTTAAGAAAAAAGTATAACAGTGGTATTTTCAAAACAAATAATATATTATAAAATGATATACTAAAATGGGGACAAATATAACGCTATTATAGTACGGCGACAGTTTGTTTTTAAACGCAACGGCGGGTGGGGGTTAATTTCCCGCCCCGGCTAAATAGCGTAACTCTCATCAACATTGGCTATATACTGATGTATTTTAATGAATCTGAAAAACGTTAAGTTCTTAATATTAAACTACCTAAAGAAAATATATAAAAATGTGTGTAACTAAGATGGCGGTCGCGGTTTTAATGGGGGGCTTAGTGTACCATTGGTTGCAAGACCAATCGCAAATGGTGTGGAAGAGCGTTGCAGTTATGTATGATATTTTCCCTAACATTTATGTACAGAATTTGATGTGACTATGGTTGCTGACATTTTTACAGACATTTGAAATCTAACTACCTTAACAATGGACTGGGATTGGAGGATGTACATGCATTGGAAGTACATGTCCGTAGCTGTTATCATAATATCTGTTCTTGCACTACGGCCAGGTTAGTAATTATCATGAACTTTGACATGTTGGGCTTCTTTGCTGCAAATAAAGTAATAAATTAAAAGCTAACATTTCAGCGTGTATATCTAAACATAATACAATTATGTTTGTTGCATCCTCTTTTAGTTAGAGATTGTTTCACTGTTGAGGCGTTATTTTTGTAGTGTATTTATTTATCTTGTTTCGTAGTGATCAGATGCCAAATTCTCCCAACCGATCACCGTATACAGAATTAGAATTACAATTAACTTTTGTGTTTGTATCAGACACCGCTTCCGATATATTGATTTCAAATTGTGTTAATGATATTATATGACGCTTACAGGCGGGGGATTTCTCCTAATGTTGCAATAAGATCACCAATTCTAATGATTACTTTTGACATTTCTTCTTTTGTGAAATAATATGTAATTGTTTCAATTTAAAAAGCCTTCAAGTTGTCATCTTTTTCAATATTTAAATGAAGTTATTTCTGCACTATTTTAGTGATAAATGTTCTTGTTCAGATCATTGAATTAGTAGTACTTCCATGTTCAGATGTTATTCACATGTGAATGTAAACACTTCAAAATAAATACCCTACCCCTTCCAGCGAAGCTTTTAAAGTTCCAAATTAATGCAATCTAATTATGCTTACTTAGGCACCTCATTCATAACAAATAACCATGTATTGGTCAATTCTCACCCGCATTGTTCCTTTATTTATTTCCTCCTGTGTAGGAAGACTAAATTAATATCAATAGTCATAATGAGCTCTAGAATTTGTTGAAGAATTTAGCAACAAAAATTACGGAGGAAATATGCTGTGTTCTTTTTCTTAGAGTGAACCCTCATAAAATGTTCTTAATATATAAATATATTTATGCATCTTTAAGGGTTGACTTTTAGGTCCTGCAGAACTTAATAATTGCTTTTCATTGAAGTATTTCTTTTGTAAAAGCAGAACATGACGTCCTAAAGAAACTTTCCTTTTGGCGTGTTTTGGATGCATCAACCGCCGTTCTAGGTTAATATTTTCCAAAACGGCTCAGAATGTTGAGTTACAAAAAAATATATTAGTAGTTAATACTCCAATGCAAATTTTGCTCACCATTTTCCTATTTATTCGATGTTCACTTGGGTGTGAATTGAAGTTAGTATGAGTACTAATTAAAATTAGTACTCATACTTTAGAGAAGCCGTTTAAGTATTTTCACTTCAGTTCATGCACGAGCGAGCATCGAACAAATTTAAAAGAGTGTGCTTTTTAATATCGTGTACTATAAATTATACATTTACTTTATTTCAAAATGCTAAGCCGTTTGGAAGAACGATGACTTTAAAAACAGCTAAAAACATCATTTCTTTAAATACGTCATTTTGTGCTTTCCACAAAAATGTACTTCAACAAAGAACATTTCTAAGGATGTAAGAAGAAACGTTTAATGATCGTGATGTATATAAATATCAAGAATATTTTATGAGGGCTCATTCTAAAATTAAGAAAGCAAAATAAATGTTCGGTCATTTATGGTAGAAATGTTTTTGCTGGTGCGTCAGCCCTATATCTCAATATGCGTTTAACCTGAATTTCTGTATACAAATTAAGTCCAAACCCTTTCTTCGCAATGGAAAAACACGAATGGTATAGACTTTCGTTTTGGTAAATAATCAAACTAACGCAGAACTAGATGATGTATGGCCAAGCATCGTTATATTTTGTACGAAATTATTTAAATAACTGAGAAACAATAAATTAGCTTTGGAATACAAAGCAATTGATGCCAAATTGCACAAATTTTCATAATTATAGAAATGGTGTTGACAGATTAGTTTTATTTTATCTGTCTAAAAAATGGCAACGAATTTTGAGAGTAAATGGATATTATTTTTATTTAATATACAAACCCGTGAGTTTCGCTCACAAAATTAAGTACTAACTTGGGCATGATTTAAAGTTTAAACCAGGACTCAAACCAGAAACCATGTCAGTCAAATTTAGGATAAATCGTTATTGTTGCAAAATATAGTCGAAATGGTGGGTAAAAAAATATTCCTTATTCTTGAACAAGAGGCTGAAAGTAAAATTGTTCAACTGATTTGTTGGCAGTGGTATTTTCCAGCCATATACGTATGTTATTTTACCTCCACCTAGTCCCCTTGAGGGACCAAGTGTGTTTCCAAACGAAATGACTGGTTAAAGAAACAAACAAACAAACAAAATACACAAACCTAACTACGTACCAAATGATATTTGTTATATTCCCTGGTGACTCAAAAATGTGATAAAATATAGATTTGTTCAAATGATGAAATGCTGGTGCCCTGGACGTGATGATTAATGATATATGGGAAGGAAACGGTGATTATACAAACGATTTTTTTTGCAAGTAAGAATGTAACCAATACTTGTTATATACAAATTTAAGGCACTCGAAAATGTGAGAAAATATTTAACTGATTAAGTACTGGTACCAAATAATGTTGTTGCATGTGCGAATGTTACCTGATACTCAAAGCCAAATAATAAATTGTAAGATCCGTTAAACAAGTAATATACCGCTACGTGGGAAGCAATTTTATTTCACCAATAACCTTGAATTACCTGCAGTATAACCGATTGCAAAATAGGCGAGTGATACGGGAAACTCCCCTGGTTTAGTCATGTTGCGAAATACTTGAATACAGAAATACAGCCAAAGGCAAACAAGGTACGAATTGCAAGACTCGTTAACAAGTAACATACTGCTGCGTTGGAAGCAATGTTATCCACCAATAACATTGATTTACCTGCAAAGCTGCAGTCACTGATTGCGAAATAGCCGAGTGTTACGGGAAGTTCCCAAGTTGAGTAATAATTGCGACATGTACATAATGCGTGCTCAAAAGTTTAAAGAAGCTCGGTCCGTTTGTTGCACTTTTTCCAACTTTTTGAGATTTGGGTACCAAAAGATTACTGATATTTGTAACCCCTGTAAGTTTTACAACTGGAATGTGGTAACCATAATCAGATCTTCGAACTTGAGTATAGGAAGCTGCAATATACATATATAAACATTGAAATAGTTTGACCGATTCAACTGAAATTTAACATTATTATACCTTGAGTGATGATCATCATTACCTTTCAGCTACACAGAAAACACGCTTCTCTCCACATTCATGATTTAATTTTCATGTTGGGCAAAAAATGAAAGAGAAACCATTAGGTGAAAACTATGTTTTTCTCATTTTCGAGTCATCATAAAAAATACAAAGAAATCATTCGACACATAGTTTACTGGCATAGATACGTTTATTTCAGCCAACTTTTTGTTTTTTGACTATTTCAGGTGAACCGAATCTACGTGAATATATCATTTTATGAGTTCTGAAGAGAACATAAAAAGGCTTTGTTTCTTTATACAAAAAAGCCATGTCAATGTGTAGAGATATTTAAGAGTACTACCGTGGGAAACCTTCAATGAATACTGTTTTTAAAAACCGGAGTAACATGGATGTGAGGCAAAACATTTTGAAGGACCCTGCTAACAAGGCAAATGTATTATTCTAAACTCTTTCAGGAGCCGAATCTGCATACCAGCTTCCAATCTTGGTAGTGTCGTCTATAATAGTGTTTTGTGCGGTTGCGTCATTGGGTTATAAAGAATGTAAGACATTTGAAGAGCTTAGATGCAAAAAGTTCGAAGACAATTAATCAATAGTTTATGGAATTTGTAATTTGTTTCTTCTTTTTATTTGGGGGAATAGTCACAATGTATTCAACAATACAAACACTATTGCCTCAAACTGAAGGCAGGAGTATGGTGGTACGGTCGCACAAAAAGTCCGTGGTGGGTCCGCTATAGGCGCGCACAAGTCCGTTCCAGGACCGCTCTAGGTGCGCACTATGTGCACTAGGTCCGCTCAAGCATGAGTTGGTATCTGCTATGTTATAATTACGGAATAAACTGCAATATTGCACTTTAATGTCTAAATTAAACACCACAGAATTTATATCCTACATTAAATATATATTAAAATTTTCCAGAGGTGGGTGCGTGTGGGAGGTTTTGGATGTCATCTAAAGAGGGCAGGGCTTGAAATACACAGCAAAATTCACAACTGGTAGGATTAACATCTGGCTATAACTGTTCAGATATTGATGTGGTAGAATCCTAGTAGGAGCCTATGACACAACTGCATATGTACTCCAGATTTCCTACAGAGTTCCTAAGGGGTCAAAGTACCTACGCAGTCCTCGCTCAAAGTACATATGGACGTGAAAGGATTGCAGGTACTTTGTAGTGACACTGGGAGAACACATGCAGGACCTACCACATGCTCAACTCCAAAATCATGAATCTGGCCGTGTAATAGTACATGTCGTACATGTAAGCTTACTTGCCATGGCATGATGATGTTATATGCGCAGCTGCATACATTTGTGCAACCTGACATTTTTCACTTAAGCTGGTACATGTACGACATGTACGTATTCATATAATTACTTTCAAATATTTGGATGATTTCTTCACCAACTTTAAACTCTTGCAACCACTGCCTCACAGTTCTTGCTGGATCCATGGCAGTGGCCGGCAGGCAACGAAATGAAAAAGTGTTGTGTTCGCAGGGAATTATTTCATGGGGGTCACATGTCAAATCGCTCCGTCAAAAGTTTGGCGAGTTTCACTCAAATTCAGAGTGATTTTAGTAATAGTAGGACCTACATCGAACAAGGCGGGTAGTGAATGTTTTGTCAATATGAAAAGAGTGACTTCCAGTCAAAACAAGTGATATTGTAGCGTTCGCTCCAAGGTATGAAGCTGAAAACACGCTCACTCTTAACGGAGTGAAATCAGAGAGATGAATGAGTGAATAGTGTGTGCTCGTTTAGAGCGAATTCCAACTAAAAACTTGGACCTAAATCAGATTCACTCCGAATTCAGAGTGGCGTTTTCACTCATTTACATTAAGAGAGTTAATAGATGGGAGGGCTTTCTAAATATGCAAAAAATATTGGAAAGTATGGACAAAAGTGAAATTTGAAATTCAGGATCATATATGGGTAGTTCCTTTAATTTTCAACCTGAACTGCAATTAACATTAACATCGAGTCTAAATGCTACAGTGTCACTAATGTGACTCCACTCACAATTTAACATTTATATGCATGTTTTTAACAACCAGGTGCAGAAAAAACAATCAATTTGGCGTATAAATAACCCTGGTGGGCTCCTACTTCAATTAATTATCCTACAACATGATTTTGCACTGGGGCAAGACAATTTTGTTATAAATATAAGCACATTATAAACTGTCCTAACAAATTCCCAATTACCCTGGGTGGGGGAAGTTATTTGTGGCCCAACGTATGCTGATTTTGATGTAGGAGGAAGCCAGAGTGCCTGGAGAAAACCTACCAAGGACAAGTATGGACCAGCTGACCAAATTCACATACAGCTGCTGGCAGCTGCATTAGTGAAAGGCAAATGATGAACCAACCTGCCTTGCTCTGGAAATAGCATGAATAAATTGGGTTTATTACAATTGATTCCCAAGTTAATTCTGGCCTTGCTCTGGAAATAGCATGAATAAATTTGGCTTATTACAATTGATTCCCAATTTAATTCTGGACAAAAGGGCTACTGATCTGATCTGCGTATTTGCTTTCTTTCAGACGTGATCGTAAACCCCGCGAAAAATAACCCCCAAACAAACACCAGCGATTCACATTCTCACGTTTTTTGGCACATTTTTCCGAATGCGGAAGAACACATGCATGGTTTTCGTGGAAGCGTGGTAAAAGTAGTACCGATGGTAACATTTTAAATTTAAATTACAATAGTTTGTAGGTCCCTTTCTCCTATTCATGGGATAGAGTATTATGTACTTTTCACTGATGTGTATATTTTAACTACATTTGCTTTATTACAGGTACATACTCCTTGTCAGTCCGGGATTATGAAGCAGATAAAGGTGACCACGTCAAACATTATAGGATACGTAAAACGTCAGATGAAAAAGTGTACATCGCTCAGAGGATCACCTTCAACACAATTTCAGAATTAGTTGCCCATTATCAACGTAAGTGTTCTTAGCATGCATGTATGTGTGTGTGGTGGGTCTGTTGGCATTATGGTATGTAAAGCGGCAGATGAAAAACTTTACATTGTCAGATAATCACATTCAACATAAAAGCAAAAGTAGTTGGTCATTATCAACGTTAGTATTCAGCTTGTTTGTGTGTTTGCATGCATGCGTGGCAGGTCTGTGTTGGCTTAAAATACCAGATGATAAAATCTGCATTGTTTAGAGGATCACCTTCAACAAATATCAGAATTAACCTAGCGCAAGAAATCACAGAAGAATTTTAGGAATATTGTGACCATATATGTATGTCCGATAAAGATCATGTAAGGTAGGTAATTTAACCGTACAATATCATTTACACAAGTTGTTAATATCAGTTCTTATGTCCACTTATAAACCATGACCCCGTGTACTCTTTTATCTCTATCTAAAGAATCTTCTGATGGTCTGTGCTGTAAACTCTCTGTACCTTGCCCTAAGATTACACCTCAAACAGGAGGGTTAGGAGCTGGCCAAGATAAATGGGAAATTCCTAGACAGTCGCTCAATTTTGATAAGAAGCTAGGAGCTGGACAATTCGGAGAAGTTTGGAAAGGTAAGCTTTAGTTCAAATTTTGTAAAGCTATATGAATCAAAGGGTTAGAGACCAGTCAAGATGATAAATAGTTACGTACCAATTTTTAGGAGTTAGTGTTAGTATTAAATCATGTAATTAGATGTCTGAAGAACATTACACAAAATGTCTTTGCTCTTAAGTAAAAGGATTTTCGAAAGCTGTTATTTGAATTCATAGTTTTAAATTCTTTGAAAAACTCTATGGAATGAAAAATGTAATTAATTAGTTTCTATAATGATCTTTTGATCTTTGTGGGTATTTGCATTCAAAAGTTACTTGCGTAAGTTTGCTATAATAAGCTCTCTCAGAAACATTTGTCTTAAGCCCCCCCCCCCCCCTACACACTTGCGTAAGTTTGCTTTAATATTGGTTGATGCATTTTGAAGAAAGTATTTGATTTTTTTTTAATTTCAGGTATTTTATGTTTGGATCAAAATTCACTATTTTTTCCATAATTATAATTGTGTAAACTCAACTTTTTTTAAGTAAGTACTAGCTGGCACCTTTGTGTTTAGTTGAAACAACAAAGGAACTAATTAATGAGCCACATATCCCACACTACCATATAAAACAGGCCCAGGTGTACAGCCCCAATTTGAAAGTAAGGTACTTTCGGTGTGGCAAAAATCACAATAAATGCAGCCTTTTGCAAAATTTCAAAAAAATTAGCATTTTCCCCAGAATTGCATGAAAACGAGCAAAAAATTCTTATTTTGTGGACAATATGTCATTTTGTTCTAAAAAAAATCAAAAACACAGGGTATTTGGATGACAAATGTGTCATTCTTGATCAAAAATGTCACAAATATGGTGTCTTTGGGTGACGGAACATAATTTGTAGGGGCCTTTTGGTGCCAGGTAGGCCTAAAAGTAGGGCCTTGTGACTGCTACATGTACATAGCGTACCTCTGAAAAATCATAAAAATGTGTGAAAATCTTGAAAATTTTAGTTCGATCTGTATCCTCAAATTTGGC
>JAUMTS010050236.1:0-10945 GCA_032273385.1 Ophiopholis aculeata | reverse complement strand
AAGCTAATGATTTTGAGGTAAGAACAAAAAAAGACAACCCAGATCTTCTAAAGACGATCTTTGTCTTAATTACCCTATCACTAGGGTGTTGACGGCGGTAGAACTTTCACAGCGTTTGCAATCAAGGAGTGGAATCAGCTTCCTGTACAAATCAGACAATCTCCATCTACAAATGTGTTTAAAAGGTGCTTGAAACTTACTTTACTTGTTCCCTTGATATATTTCCTTATGTTTTCATTTTGTATTAATTGTATATTATTGTATTTAAGATGCACCATTCTTGAAATGTAGTTTCAAGTTGCAGACTTCAAGATTTGTAAGCGATCTGAGCCTTCTTGGCAATTGCACCAATGGTTTCTGTATTGTCGGGTCCTTTTATATGGAAATCTATAAAACAATAAGCATTGTGAGACTAATTAATGTGGACATTCAACTCAAATAATACAAAATTAGCGGTACAGAAGGATACCGTAATGTTGTTGTGATTCGGAAGGCTTTTTTTTTTCATTTCATAAAATAATGGTTTAGATGTGGTCGTTCAACTCAAATAATTCCAAATTACCTGTATCAAAAGGATATCGTAATGTTGTTGTGATTTTTTTTTTTTCGCTTCTAAAATAATGGTTTTGATTTATTATGATTGCTTGATCAGCTTTGACGTCATGTTGTCTACGTTTGATTTGTGTTGTATAAGCAAAACATGAGTGTGACTATTTGAAGGTCCAAGGTTACCATTTACGCTATCTTCAGTAGATAGCATTGTACTTTACTCGCTCATTTCTTTTCTGTATTTGATCCTGCTAGTACAATGTATCCTTTGAATCAGATTTAATTATTAAAACCATCTTGTGATTTTCTTATGGATTTTTTCTCATAATGCATGGGTAAAAACAACATTTAAATAATTCAATTATTATTAGTATTCTTAATCCTCTTCACGCAGATGTCAAGTGCAGACAACATGCCAACATTGTTTTCCCAATTTTTTTTCCAAAATCTTAATTTTCCATTACTATAATCAGATTCAGCACGGAAACTGTATTCAATTGACTACAAACTAGCCTAGTAGTATAATTGGTTAAGTAGTTCCTGAGATAGCCCCTGTAAATTTCAGAAAATATTGTTTTGTACACTAAAATGGCAACCAGCTTGCAAAGCACTAACAAGAAATCAGATGCTAATTTCTTCATATTGCTAAAAACAAGAAGATGCAAACAATTTTACTCCGGGAAGAGACATTATTGTGATATTAACCAAATCCGCCTACATTGTCTCTATCGGGTTGTTTGTCCTGTCTTGGTTTCTGACAGATCCTCATTTGACAAGATAATAACGTCACATCCAATTATCTTTGAGACACCTCAACACATCACATATAATGAATCTTTTTATCATTAAATATTCCTCACTAGCTGTCTTGTGTCATTGACTTCACATGCGTAATAGTTACATAATCATTGGCATGCTGTCAATAGAGTACAGTTACTGGAATTGTGATTTATTTCTTTAGAAAACTCTGAAGCCTTTGAATGAAACCAAAAGTCAAATACTGGGATTGTTTGTACTCATTTTTACTGCTGCAAAAGCTGGGCAAGGTAACCTCTGTAGTGTTGTCATCTTTCAGTATGAAATAGAATTGTGAAATGCTATTGGAGTTGTTGCTATTTTAGAGGCAAAGTTGTTTCTTATGAGCCATACACAGCTATACACTAACCTTTTATAGATATTCAAAGATGTTTTAATGCTTTATATACGCTGTTTGCAATTTTAGTAGATAAAAACTGAATTTATAATATTTTCTCAAAATCACAGGGCCTATCTCAGGAAATACTAAACCAATACTAGGCTTGTTTGTACTCAATTGAATGCATTTTTCATGCTGAATCTGAATGTGGTATTGAACATTTGAATTTGGAAAATTTGTGGAAAAAAGTGGAATTTCCAGTTGACATCCAAGCGAAGAGGGTTAAAGCAAAAACAAGTATTCAAGATACTTTTATGTTCATCTTTTTCATAATTTAATTATGATGAATTGCGCTTCAGCAAAGTCATTATATTGCAATATTTAAAGCATTCATTTCAAATGAATCTGATTTTAGGTGCCTTTTTATTTTAAACAGAATTTCCCAGGGCAGTCGGGTCAATATCATCAAAGTAATTTTTCCCAGAATATTTGAAAGCATTTAAAAATCAGAAACAATTAATAGCTGCCTATGATTATACTCCTATATTGATGGTCTATGTAATAAAATCAAGCAGCTGTTGCATGGGGGACCCTGGAATTATGATGGAGTGGCTGTAAAGTGATCAACAGATTTATCAATTGATAAACAATTCATTATTAGCAAGCCTATTTATTGTGAATTGTGTTGTTGTTCTGATAGTGAGTCACAACAATAGAACGAGGACGTTGATTGTGAATGTAGTACGATTTTAAGAAAAGGCTGGTAATTTGAAGTGATTAAATTTTTGAAAACATTAAAAAAAAAAACAATCTAAATAATTTATATTAAATAAAGTGTATATATCACCCAACCTGCAAGGAAAACAAAGATTCATTTTGACAAAAGAAAAATATCTTTGCTTAATGCTTAACACGCTGGCTGCAATTTTAGTGTACATACAAATTTACAATTTACAATATTTTCTCAAAATCACAGGGGCTATCTCTGGAACAACTGAATCAATACTAGGCTTGTTTGCACTCAATTGAATGCATTTTTAATGCTGAATATGAAAATGATTTTGAAAATTTGTATTAAGAAAACAATTTTGAAATTTGTGACATATGTAGTCTGCAGTCGACATCCGCGTGGGGATATGCCTTGGAAAGCACTTGATTTGAATTTCACTTTTACTTATTTGTTCACTGTTAATAACTGTTTTGTAAAAATATCCCAGACTTATCCCAATTAAGGAATACAATTAAAGAAAGAAAATAATTTGCATTGTTTTTGAAACATTTCAACTGATCTTATTCATGAGGGTTGAAAAATGAAAATAATGTAGGTTTGTCAAATCATGATGTAAACAAGGAAGTAAAACATTGAGCGTGCCCGACTTTAGATTGATTTTACATGATCACACCACATGATATAGATTGCAAATATTTCCAACACCAAGTCGCTATTCTTAGAGCGTCTTAGACATGAAGACAAAGTTGCAACCGCAGCAGATTGAAGTGCTGCATTAACATGATTAATGTGACTCAGGAATGTTATAATGAAAATGGAAGAGTAAAGCTTAGTCATTAGTAAACTAATTATCACAAGTGGTTGAATTGTAGCTATGTATATAATGTAGACAGTCAACTCCAAACAAGGCCGGTTGGTATTCTAATTTAACAAGAAAATATTTCACGAGTTGCACTTTTCAGAAAGTTTAAATTCATGCTCACAAAAGGCCATGGTTAAAGGGGCAAATAAAAATGAACATTGTTTGTTCACAATTTCTAATTAATAAAGCCTAGATGAAATTAATTTGTTTTGTCTATAAGAAAATCAACCAATGTGGATAGCTGATAATTTAATATGTTGAAATTAGTTTGCAGACTGTTTTACCAGCTTTTTACCAATGTGGATGGCTAATAATTTAGACGTGGAAATTTGGTTTCAACGTATCTCTATTTTACCAGCTTGGCATGGTAAGACTTTGGTCTGAACAGCCAAAATTTTAGCAACTTCAAACGAATCAGTACAAAACAAAAAAACATATATGTAAAATAGCCACAGAAGGTACTAATGACAGTCAAGTCACCTCAAAGCTTATTTATTAATGTACACCCGCCAATGTGATCAATTGTAATTGCGCTAATTAGCAAGAATTGGAAGATGTTCAGCTGCCTATCAGGCTCATTATTCATTCTTGTGAGACGGCAACAAAGTCCTTCGCTTAGTTTCTATCTCGCATTCTATTACTCAATCAGACGTCATGCTAGCTGTGACTGCATAGGCGATAGGACCCAATTATTTCTGTTCACGAAAACTGTAGCTATTGAGCGAACTTTGTGGATCATGTGGATATAAAATACAATTTTGGAATGATATTTACTAGAGGTGCCTGTGAGCCAGGATCTCTCCCAATCTTGGAATTTTTTTAATTAGAGTCTTGGATCAAAGGTAGGCCTATTGTGTTGCATTTTTAATTTCAAATCACTTACGATTTACTCAATTAGATGTTGCACTTTAAATATCTGCATAGGAGACACTTATTTCTGTGTGAATTGAAAACTGTAACTATTGAGCAAACTCATGGATTTAAAATACAATGTTGGAATGATATTTATCAAAGGTGCCTTTGTATCAGGATCTCTCACAATCATGGAATTGTTTTAATTGGAGTGTTGGATCAAAGGTAGGCCTATTATTAGGTTTTGTAATTTTAATTTTAAATCACTTAAGATTACTGGTAGTTTTTCGCTAAGTTTCTATTTACCTTTCAATTACTCAATCAGATGTTGCGCTGTAAATATCTGCATAGGACACACTTGTTCCTGTGTGAATTGAAAACTGTAACTATTTAGCAAACTCATGGATTTCAAATACAATTTTGGAATGATATTTATTAAAGGTGCCTGTGAGCCAGGATCTCTTACAATCTTGGAATTTTTTTAATTGGAGTCTTGGATCAAAGGTAGGTCTGTTGTATTGCATTTTTAATTTCAAATCACTTAAGATAACTGGTAGTTTTTAGCTTAGTTCGCTTAGTTTGTATCTAACATTCAATCAGTCGCGCGCTGTGACTGCATATGGCCCAATTATATCTGTGCGAATTGAAAATTGTAACTTTGTGGATATCAAATACAAGTTGGCAAGAGAAATTTATCAAAGGTGCCTGTGACATGTACCAGGATCTCTGTGAATCTTGGAACTTTTTAAATGAAGTCTTGGATCAAAGGTAGACCTATTATTAGGTATTGTATTTTAATTTCAAGTCACTTGGATACTAGTAGTTTTTAAATAACAGAAATAACTCACTTAAGGTGCTGCTCGATGAGACTGCATCGTTATCTCCTCTACTTTACACTCTGCTATTTTTTTGACCCAAATTGCTTTCACAGTCCTTGCCCTTTTTCTTTGGCATTTTTAAAATTCTTTTTGGAAAGGATTACAGTTTCCTCTTTGGCAAGATTATTGCAGGTTCCAGTTATCTTTTACTTTGTTCTACACTTTGCTTATAGCCATGTTTCAGTAACTTGAATTGGAGAGGCCAGTGAGTGCTTTCACACACAGATTTGAATAAGACCCAGCCTGTCGGCAAATTGGGCCATTTTATGTGTCGTATTACTACAAGAAAGATTACAAGAAACCAACAAAATAAATCTGTCCTTCGGCAAATTGAACCATTGTCAAATTGCTTTAAGAAAGATGACAAGGACCCATGCAACCTTGCACGTAATAAAAATACACTAAGGACATCAAACCGATGAAAATGGGTTTATATAATCGCCCATGAGATGGGATTTAGGTCAAATGAAATTGCAATGACCAGTCTATTTCATTTCACAATGTTACGATGTGCTGCAGCAAAACAGGGAACAAGTGTCATTTTTGACATTTCCAGTTTTCATTTGAGTATCAACCGTGAAGGTGTAAGCTTTAAATGACTCCAGAACCAAGATCAAGTAGTTCTTAAGCTATAATTCCTTTAATGAAGGGTATTGGAAACATAATAATTAGAAGTTCTCAAATTTATGATAAAAAGTCATACACTAGTTGGAAAGCCCCATCAACCAACATTTGCAAGTTTTGACTCATTTTTCTTGATCAAAACACATGTGTTTGGTAAGCACCTTTGCATATCAAAACCGGGTATATCTTGTATATTAACAGTCGCTTGATTTTGTTGATAGGAAATTTATTAAATGCTGTCGTGACCTTTTATTTTAGTATGAACTTTGTTGTTTTTGACTCATTTTTCATAAAGGTTCAAAGTAAAACTTATCTACTTAAGAAATCATCAGTTTCTGTTCTACATGTATACGTGACTTAAGATCCTTCAAAAATAGTATTTGAAAGCAATTCTCTCATGTTTATTTATCTGTTTATCCCTTTTAAAGTATCCAAATTCACAGGAAAAGTAGTAACGTAAAGCATTGTCAGGTAATACTTGCGCTAGAAGACAATAATCTCACAAACATATTTTTCTTTTTATTTGTATTATAAATATCCAAAATTCAAAGGAAAAATACTAACGTAAAGCTTTAACAAGTAACACTTGCGTAAAACAAAGCAATAATCTCACGTTTACAAACAAATTTATTTTGATTCTTTTCACAAGTGTCTGAAATTCACAAGAAAAGCTAACTTTTACTTGAAAAGGGCTTAAAGAGTTTTATCAAATACTATTTTGTGTCAAAGATTACACGGAACTATAAAGCCAATTTGATTGTATTTGGCGATTGTCTATAAAAGCAGGAATCGCTCATCCAATGATGACACAAAAGTGTATAGCGGTTCGTGATTGGTTCGTTGTCGTAGCCTAGCTGGCTGGCATACGTCGTTGCTATAGCTAGTTGTGCATGTTGCAGACTTCTGGGTAGCTCAGCTAAGTTGTGCATAATTCCTGCATGGTTGCATTAGACTTGTATGCAGACTTGTTGCACTCTCAGCAAGCATTCGTGCTAGGCTAGCTCAAGTTGTCCATAAATCCTGCATGGTTATATTAGACTTGTATGCAGGCTTGTTGCACTCACGGCACGCATGCCAGGCCAAGCGATAAGAGATTAGACAACTGGGTGAATGTACAATGCATAGCTTGTTGCATATATGCGTAGGTTGCACTGATAGTGCTGGTTTGCCGGGACTGACAGATAGACTAGTCTCACTTTCAGTGTGTGCGCATTGAATGAGGGCATACCTGCGTACAGCGGACTAGGTTAGCCACAAGTGGGATTTTACCGAGTATAGCGAGAGTCGCACAGCTGGTCATGTGGTGACTGATACTTGCTTGGATGAGATAGGGTGAAATACGGGGCCAGCCATTCAGTTTATCCGTAAAGTGTGAATAGACCAGTAAACTGAGATTTCATCCATGGATTATTTATAATGTGCGGTAGCTATGCTTGCTGGATATAAGTTAAGACCTGCCGGAATCTCAGGAACACCTATATGACTTATGCAACTTGATGTTTGTAACGAATACACCATCATGTGTATTATTGAACTTGTTTGTGTGCTCCTGAACTCATGACTTTATGCAGTAAGTACCGTATTCATTCAAAACACTTCATTTCTTGCTCTGCCAGGCTCTCCGTCGCTGTTTTTACTGCAGTCATTTAAATGACAGGTTTCTTATTGTGCACTCCTGTATTTTGTTTAAGCCACTTTCTTAATTGGAATATCTGTTTGTTATTTATATAAGTTATACTATCATACATTTATCATAGTGTAAACAAACATCCATCCATCTTGAGCACTATAACTTATAGTCCTCAAGATTGATGGATGTTCACTTACGTTATGATAAATGTTGAACTTGATACTGCACATGAAAGTTATCTTAAACAAATAGGCTTATGTATTTATGATGCAATATAAAATGTCGCCTCATATTGTTGTTGATTTGTTTCTTTATTTCTTTGACAAATCCATAAATAAGGTTTAATCTGGTACAGGCTGTTCCAGAGGTCTTCTGGAACTTAACAGACATCAATCTAACCTTGCTAGCAGTGTTCAGTGAACATCTCATTTCAGAAATGTAATTTACAAAAGTAGCAAAAGGTCTAAGTTTTGCTTCAAGTTGGCTAAAAATTAGTTAGGATGTACTCATTCAAAATGTATATAAATTTTTGCCAAACCAACTTACTTTTGTATTGATTTATTTAATTCTTATCTTTTTCATTGTTTTATCTGGTTATGTCAATACATTTGTTTTAGCAAGCAATTTATTTGTGTTTGTGTTGTTGCTTTTTTGCCAACCACACACACATTGTGTTGTTGTGCAGTGAATGCATGGCGTATTTAATTTGTGCTGTTTTCCCACCCAAAAAGATATGCATTACCTTTTCCCACCCAAACAGGTACAATATACCGTGTCCTAGCTCCTCAGAGGACTGTTGAAATGTTGACTGCATTTTTAGTATTCCACATTGGTGAAAAGGCCCAGTTCCCCTTTCAATCACTTTGCCTGTTACTCGAAATCTGTACCTTGTAAATTGAAAATGAAAAGTTAAATGAAACAATTGTACCAAAGTGTGTGTATTATTCTAAAATTGTATCAAATTAATACAAAGTAGCCCTGTTTTAGCATACTCTATCTGAAAATGAAATCAACATTTAGAATCCAGGGGTTCTGAATGAATAATTTTAAATTGCTGATTTTACTGATTACTGACAGTCATATTCTGCATTAAATTGACAAAATTCATGTCAAACCTGAGGACTAAGTGACCTTTTCGCATCAAATGACACAGACATTTAGCTATAGAGAGTGAATCAACAGCTTTTTTATGAAGTACATTTATTTTGTTTTTCATCAGTTTAAAATGGGTGTGAATTTATTTTATTTGTCTTATTTGTCTTCATCTAGAAATCTAAACAATGTTTGTCGTACCGACTGTGACTTGCACAAACTGAAGAATTATGCATTTTTTATCATATTGTTTGTTTTCATATTTGCGCCTCTGAATAGGTTCTCTATATAAGTGGTGCATTATAAATGATTTTTAATTATTCATTTTACATACAATAAAGGCTAGTATCTTGAGATTTGAATGCAAATAATAGTAATGAAACTTCAATGTAGGGTATGTCTGAACTGAATTCTGTAAAACAGCAAGAAAATGCAAACCACCAAACCAAATTTGCATAAAAACAATTGCAGTAACAGTTTTTTCAACTCTTTTATCCTAAGTAAAAAAAAAAAGTTTTTATAACGTGCGACATATCATCTCAAGGAAAGTAAGGAATATCAGGGTGCAGAAAAAGCAGTAATTATTATTATTTTAACCAAAGTTCATGGTAGTAGGCCTATTTATTGATATTTGTGACGTGATTAATCAGACATGGTGTCTGGGTGCCTTTGTCCTTTTATCAAGCATCTGTTTGAATTTACTGCCCTGACATTTTATCTCCAGTTTGATGATATAAATTGATATCTGACCATAAAAAGAATATTATGCTCGTATCTCATCATATATGATAAAACTCATACTTCATTGCAAATTTGGTTCAAATTGAATTCAGATCAAAGTTGTCAATACCACCTGTCCATCAAATTTCATCTGTTGACGGTTGGTGATGGTAAATGTAATACTCAATTTATAAGGTACAATTTTGCAATTTCAACATTGAATACAATTTATAAGCAGAACATCTATCCTAAATTAACTGATTCTAAACCAGTCAGTGAAATTCAACATCTCAAAGGCCATTTACTTCATTGTTGTCCTTAATTATTAATTCCAGATTGGTTGACCACTTTCAAATTGCTGAAGCTCTTATTAAAGTAATAAAACTATTATCACAGATAAAAAGAAATGTTGAAAACAGCCTTCTCTAGCTTTCATGGCCGGCAGTTGACTCCAGAGAATATAGTTTGCAATGTAAAATGTTAATTGAAATAGTTGAAAATATTTTAGTAAAACAACCATACTGTAAAGTGTAAGCAAAGAACATGCAATAATATGTAAATTAACAGAAAATGTCAAATACAAAGTGTTTGATTTATTTTTATTCATTTGTTTATGACATTTGGCAAATTCCAAAGGCATCACACATTCAGACATCATCTAAGGAAGTTATAGATAGCAACCACAGTCATGACTATGGCTTAATTTAAACATGAAGTCTTTTTTAGTTATTGTTATCCACAGTAGACAATAGCTTAACTCACACATGAAGGCTTCTTTAATTATTGTTATCTTCAGTAGATATCAACCACAGTCATGACTATGGCTTAACTCAAACACAAAGATTTCTTTCGTTTTTGTTATCTTCAGTAGATAGCAACCACATTCATAACCATGGCTTAACTCAAACATGAAGGCTTCTTTAGTTATTTCTATCTTCAGTAGATAACAGTAAAGGTAGTTAAATCACAAATGTAGGCATCCACTGTAGTTACTGTTATCTACAGTAGATAGCAACCAGCACTATGGTCTGACCAAAATGATCACATATGACATATAAGATACTATACTTGCATTAGATAGCAGCCACCTTGGTCTATATAGCAATAAAACAGTCAATGTAATTATTGTTTTTCTACGATAGATAGAAGTCAAAGTGGTCTATATATCACAAATACAGACATACACTAACTATTGTTATCTACAGTAGATAGCAGGGCATGCGTACATTATGTACATTTTTGGTGGTACAATATCTTTTAAGCATCCATGTTTCGAACAAGTTCTGAAATATTAAGACTAAAATTCATTATTTCTTTTAATTAAAAGTTTTAGAAAGGAGGTCACCAATTCATGCTCTTTTGCAAGAGCTTATACTATAGAAATAAGACACTTTACTTGTACAATATGCTTCATTTAGTAAACGAATGATATGGCTGACGCCAAGTATTATTGCCTCCAAGAGAGCCTTGACTTGAGTGTATATTTGAACCAATTCAAGCCATTTGATGTGGATTATCTCGTTATTCCTAGATGAT
The DNA here is from genome assembly GCA_032273385.1 of Ophiopholis aculeata. NCBI lineage: Eukaryota > Metazoa > Echinodermata > Ophiuroidea > Amphilepidida > Ophiactidae > Ophiopholis > Ophiopholis aculeata. The sequence goes on along the minus strand of JAUMTS010050236.1, from coordinate 337 downwards.
AGACTATTTTGTGTGAGACTAATGATAATTAACTGCTGTGCATTATACACAAGAAATCTATTTAGTGCTGTTATCTTCAGTAGATAGCGTAATATCAAGCAGTTACAACTAAAAATAAGTCTGTTGGCGTTAAAGGGGCAGTAGGCAATATTTTGGTATATTCGTTTTAGCTGAAATTCACCAGGTATGTTGAAATACGTTCACAACTATTGTTTATTAGAAGAACATTTTTAAAAATTCCTCCAAAAATTGTTAAAAACAGAATTTTAGTAGATTTCTGTGTAGGATGCATCAAGTGGAAACGAGACTATTTCAATTGGTAACAAACAGCGATCGG
>JAUMTS010050125.1:0-10946 GCA_032273385.1 Ophiopholis aculeata | reverse complement strand
GACCTACCAACCCTCCAAAATTTTGCCTCGAGGGCAACCAAACATCTTTTTTTTTTTTGGCCTTACTTTGATAAAGTTTTTAATCAAGCATGATTTACATTGCATCATATTCAAGCTCGCTTTGAGACATCAGACATGATCATCATGGATAAAATGCCAATTACTCAAAAGCCCATCTTAAAATTGCACATGGGAAATACCTCCTGTATCTTCAGTACTTAATAAGTGCATGCAGAGGTTGGCCTTTTGAGCAATACCTCACTGTACAATGCATAGGGCTTGATGCAAGTACAGCCCTATCATATAATAATACATAGTACATGCAAAGGTCAACCTGTACATGTACTAAAGCTGAATTAATACTTGCAACACAAGGGTTTTAAAACATTTTGGCACATACATATTTTGATTTTTAGTGCCGAAAGAACATATCATAACACTTCCACTCCTAAAAATAAACTTTGGGAGGGTTTCAACTGCTGCCAGCAGCCACTATGTACAAGCAAACATTTGAGAGTAAGATAAGCTAGTGGTCAATTTTAGCAGTCAAATGTTTAGCATATCAAACAGCTAGTGTTTGAGTACAAATGCAGCTTCACCTATATGAATGCATGGGCTATGTGTTTTATTGCTCACTGTACTCTATGACAGCATTCAAGGGACAATTAATCCTTATGTTATAAAACCCTATGCATGGCAGCGCTATAACGGATAATCAAGTGCATGTTCTATGCATTCAACACACATGACACCAATTTAGCAAGCAGCAAGCCAATGTTTCTATCGTAATTGACTAATATTACTTTTTAGAAAGGAACTACTGTTTGATTGAGTGATTTGGTCCTAACACTTTATTTCTTTTAGAAAATTTGAGTTTTATCTTATGAAAAAAGATCCTAAAAACCACTTGCCCTATTTTTAAATCAAATATACAAAATAAAACAAAACTTTACTCATCTTCGTTTAATCAGTGTCAGCTCTAGAGTAACCCTGACTTCAATTACTAAAATGGAATATTTGAGGCACTTTTCTACAATCAGAATTGGTGAGTCTTATAAATATGCCCTACTTAGATATAAGCTTGATTAAAGATTGGCTAACGGTAAAACTTGACCATTTTATCCATTTAGATCAAGACAAATTTCAAGAAAATTTAGCTAATCATTCAACAGTGCAAATATGCGGAAGAATAAAAACTCCTTTCTCAAAATGACACACTCATATTGTCTATATCTAACACGCATCCAATTCGATTTTTATATTTTAATATTCTTCCATAAATCATATATCATAAACACGTTCAGCTTGATTGAAAAAAATTACAAGAATTCTCATTGAGACAGCACAACATACAGACAGACAGACAGACAGACTTACCTCGTTACTTTAAAAATTCTGAGCAGCCTCAAGGCTCGGAGTACACTGAGACCAAAAGAGCCTCCTTTGTATTTGGTCCAAACGACCTCAAACATACTAGCTATAATAACCTATACAAATTTTTAAAAAAAGAAAAGAAAATAAACTAATTAGTCATTTGAAATTAGAAAAAGGTCAACTTTAGGCCCTACCGCTTCATCAAATGTCTCATGAAATTAAGCACAACTAGCATTACTTAATGGAGCATTTATTTCACCATGCATTTGAGGAATGGGTGGGACCTAAAATACACCTAGTTCTGGAATTTTGATCACCTTTTCCTACTTATTTGATTTTAACTGGGCATGAATTTAAGTGTTAAAAGTCAGGGTTCATTCAAAAGAGAAACCATGTAAGTCCTAACTTCGATTCACGCCTGAGTGAGCATCAAATCTTCTTCTTGGTGATTCAAAAGTCATCACATGCCCACAAAGTGACTCTCATATTCCCCAAGGTGGATGTCTGAAGAGGTTTGACACTCTTCAGAACGGTTTTCCTGGGTGCTAAATGGATACCTGCTGATACGTGGTTATAGAGAGGGTTTCGTTTGCACTAAATTTGATTTTTACTCTGCTTCATACTGGCAACACACCGTCTGATATGAGGAGCATCAAATGAATACAAAAGAGTGAGCAAAATTTGCTGTGGAATGTCATCTACGACTAACCATTTACTGCATTTCAAAATTCTAAGCCATTGGAAAAAGAAAGACTTTGAAAATTGTTAATAAAGAGAAACCGTGTCATTTCCTTGAAGATGACATTTTGAGCTTTCCACAAAACAATACTTCAACAAAAGGACATTTCAGATAACTCTAGAAGTGACTTTTCTTGATGTATAATATATGTTAAGAAAACTAAAAAGTATCATTCTGAAATAAAGAATGCAAATCATGGTTTGTCATTTTTGGTAGACATTTTTCAATCCATTCTACAGTACTTAACCATTTGAACCCTGAATTATTAACAAATGTAACAGAAACTTAACACCTTTTAGCATCTTGTTACCATAGCAACAAGGTCCAGATGTCTGTGTAACAATTGTTGTCACTATTAATTTGCTTATTTGGGACATCTACATGAAACTATTCTACAATTGCTTCATGTAAGAGTCACGCACATGCACATTCCCACTTATCATCATCATATGACTCTAGAACTGATCTGAAGCCCCAAAGCGGCCTATCGAGTTCAAAGGGTTCATGTATTTGGTGCAAGCCTTAATAAATAAAAAATTAAAAAGGGAATGAGATACTTACTATACAATCAAATTTGTTGAAGGCAGACTGGAAATAAGCTCTTGGCCCAAGAGCATACATTTTGATAGACATCTCCATTATGAAGATGCCAAGAAATACATATTCAGCATTCACTGTGAAAATAAAAACAGTTATGTTTAGAGATTTAAAAAAAAGATGATTATTTTGATACATTGCTATGTTCAAGGACTTTTTTCTTCCAAAAACGTTAGAATGGCACATCACTGCATAATGTTCATAGTGCCGTAAGTTGAATTTACAGATACAATTTTTATGCCAGATGTTTATGAAACAACGCAAGAAATCCAAGTAGCCCAACAGATTTCTGCAAGAGCATGGAATATTTTTAGATAAGCACAACATTATACTTTACTACCTCCACAAAAACAGATGGACTGCAGCAATTGTCAAACAATTAAACCTATTGAGCAACAAAATTGCTCATGAATTTACCCTACTTACCCAAGAACGCATCTAAAAATGGTGGTTGTTGATAATGCTCTATGGCTACACATGCTGTGTTGAGGAATACTAAAACTATAACTAGCCAATAGAATGCTTGAGATTTAACGGTGCGTCGAACCATGAAACGTAGTCTCTTCTCCGCCCGTCGAAATCTTATGCATTTTTTCTTTTTTGGCTTTTTCTTTTCTGTAAATTTAGAATAGGAGAGAAATTAAGTTAGTGGTCAAGTCATACTTTAACACTGTGAAAGCTTTTTGATTTATTACATAACCAGTCATACACATTTTGTCCACTTTCAAGCAAATATGGAATATATGTCTTGTATCTTTCTGACTAAAACACTTAACTTACTCACTTTTGTTTGTTTAATTGACTCAATGTGGTTAGTTTGAAAGAGACTCAAAGAGTTGATATCTAATGAAAATGATGAAGCTGTGCAAAGACAGAATGAATGAAGTTTGAAAATCCATTTTTATATAATCAGCCCGGAGTTTTCGGAATTTATCTGGTTAGTTTATTAGCAGAATATCCCTGATTCGACAGTTAAAATATTTAGTTCACAATTAAGGAAGGACAAGGACGAAGGTCTGGAATCTATTACAAAAATTTATGACAAGAGTTTGGTTCTTATATTACCTAAGATGGGGGCTTTACAACACTATACAAAAGAGGACACATACCTTATACACACTAAGTGACACTTAACACCAACATTTCTTGGTTGGGGTGAATGTAACAACAGTTTTGATACAAAACATCAAAATAGACCAGCTATTCTACGAGAACAAACATCGTATAAACAAGACTAGGTTTTGAGTTGCGTTCGGTAAAAATAATAGAAAAAAAACTGTGTGTGTTGTACAAAATTCTACGTGGTCGGAGGGTCCTACACATCCCATAATCAATAGTTACATAATCAAAAATACTGATCTATTGGTTGTGTGTGTGGAGAAGGGGGAGGGGAAGAAATCTCCATGACGATGAAACAAGATGAGTAACTTACCAATACTGTCGAAAATTGCTTCACGCGTCGTATGTGGGTTGGGGTTGCTTAGTATACCCAGTGCAGCTGTAGGTAATACTACGCGGCGGACGGAATGAATGGAGGAACGTACGTTCGTATGCGTGTATGGAGATATGAAAAATAGGAGCAATGTGGGATGATAGACTCATTCAAGTACTTGCCAAAATTGCTTGTTTTCGTTTGAAATTAAAACACACAACAGGTGGGGCAGTTTTAATTCTTACAGTTCATAAAAAACTTGTAGTTAAAACCTAACGATAGGAACATGTTAAAAACTGGGAATTGGGATAGGGGAATATCATTGTATTTCATAAATGGACATATACATGTATGGTAAATGCCGAAAACTCCGGGATGCTAGAACATGAAGCGCATTCAAAATAATTCAAACTGTAGCCGTAATTAACCTCTTCGGCCCATAAAACTTCCTAAATGCATGTCTTGAAGTTCATTATATACATTCAACATGTCTACCTCTTCTAGAAGTTTAAAGAATGTGCGCATTTAAGAAGAAAGATTAAGAGATGTGCTTGAAAGCAACTAAAGGTGCCTGCCGTGTGTTAACAGAGGTTAAAATAGTCACAGTTCAAATTATTTGGAATACAGTATAGAAAAAAACAATGAACCTGCGTGTTAATTAAGAAAAAAGTGAGAGTAAAGTGCAGAACACTAACGAGAATCCATTATGGGATCCCTCTATATAGCAGTGGTTAGAAACTGGCAGATTGTGAGTGAAAAAAGTACATTTTATGACACTATAGAATGAAATTCATGTTAAAAGGCATATATAGTCAACAATGTGTATAGTAAATGTCATTTTATTGTCCTTAATGTGTTTTATCACATTGGTAAATAATAAATCAAAGTCCAATCAAAGCAGAATTGAGATTTTTTTTGACATTACATGACCGGTCAAAGTCAAAGGTCAATGACCTTTTTACAATTTTGTTGGTTAGAAAGGTTGTTGTTATATTTAGCAGTACAGACTTCCAAACTTTGTCATTTACTTGTTTTTAAATGCAAATTTAAATTATTTTGAGGTTATAATTAAATAAATCATATGATTTGTTAAAATTTTGAAATTAGGAAAAGTGAAATTTGACCGTTTAAGCTTATTTCATTTCTGCTTCGAAAAGAATTTGCAACTTTAATTCAGCTATACCCCCTTTCTCAAATTTGATGGAAACATTTCAATACTTAATGCAACTGTCAAATTGCATTTACAAGTTATGTGAGGTAACTTCAAAACACTCAAACCAATGCTAAGTTTCATGGATTAACTTTGAGGGGTAAGAAGCAATTTCAAATCAATATCAGAATCTAAAAATACTTCGGGGCAAATTAAATTCTTATTGTCCCTATTAGAATCAGCTTTTCCAAAAATGAACGAGTGATTTGGTTTTCTAATAATATGTTGAGTACTTTAACATAATGTGCTCATTTTGGAGGGAAATTTGTGAAGAAAATTGGAGATGAGCATATTTTCCAGGCCTGGTGACTCAAAAAGTAGAATATACAATGTGTTATCCTCCTAAATGGTTCAAAATATTGTTTGTTTTCAATTTTTATTTTAAAATAGTATGTTTGAAGTAACTCACATTAAACAAGCTAAGAGATGTATGGTTTGAGTCAGCATAAATAGCCCCACAAACTGACCAATAGGATCTGATATTCCCTAAAACAAATTAAAATGCACACAACCATGAATTAACAACTGAAGCCACCTGGTGATTAGGTCAAAATGAACAGATTCTCTATCAAAATTTAGATTTGGTTGACCTGTTGGATGAGATTAGCCAGGTGGCATATGCATGCCGTTATAGCTAGGTTCAGGAGATTTACATAAAATATTTTATCTCAAGTTCACAACCCATTTAAAAAACTAAATAAAAAGAGGTTTGATTCCATTTTGGAGAAGATTGTGCATGTTTTAATTCAAATTGGAAGATATCAGCCCTGCACAGGCCATACAGGTGTACACAATTATCATTAGTGTTGTGTATTACAGCATAGGCAGTTATTATAATGCATACAATTAACATATCTATTAAAATATGATGAGTAAGCAAACCATGTGAACCGCAATCTTGGTTAGTAAACACAGATACTGCATTCCATTATTATTATATCAGGTCACTTCAAATCAGCATCCAGAGAAAGTCCCAAGTTACATTATCATCATCATACCCAAAGACAAAGTACCATGACTTATTTCTTCAGCATGTGCATTTTATCTGTGCATCCTAGTTACCACCACACTCAATCCAGTTAATTTCCTGGCGCAAATCCATTAACATGTCATGGTTATTCTGCCTAGCTTTACAGCACAGAGATTCGCAATAGTGAGACTCTCCCCAGACATGCAAACACATCCCCATTTTTAAAATCACTTATGCAAATTGCAAAGTTAATTCAGAAAAAAAGATGCTACAATTTGCTTGGTTAAATTCAAAGAATAAAGATTGACACGGAGCTGAGATGACAGGACAGGCACTGAACAACATGGAAGTAGGACATATCTGGAACAAATCAGTTTTGGATCAAGTACAATCAACAGAATAATTAGTACAAGCATTAGGGTGTTATTAACACACACGGAAAGAAGTTGAGAACCAACAAAATACAGTTATTTCCTAAATTTATTATCAATGAGTTTAGGCAAAATGTTAATATGACATAGTGACACAGTGACTTACCCCAATCGGGAAATAATACCAGCTAATTAAGATTTCCTTACGGATTGGGGTAATGATGTATGGTGTCTTAGTCTCAAGTATGCCAATCTATACTACTAAAAAATTAACTTCGTCCGAGTCATGCTAAAGTCGAACAAGGTTAATATTTGGCATGGTGGTAAGGCATAGGAAAGGATATAAGAAAAGCTAGAAAGAGTAAAGGATGTAAAATGATATAAGAAAGGGCAGCAATGGATAGCAATATAGAAAAGGGTTAAAAAGTAAAGCAAAGGATATAAAAGGACGATAATGGATAGCAAATGATACGAAAATGGGGAGGATAGCAAGAGATAGGACGGATAGGATTTAAAGGATAGGCAAAGTTAATGCCAATATAGGAAAGGATAGCAAGCAATATCAAAGGATAGGAGAGCCTAAGAGAAGGCACAGGAAAGGGTGCCAGTTATAGGAAAGGCATAGCAATAAATTCTGAAAAGGAGAGTAAGGAATAGGAATTAACAGATGAATTAAAGGATCATACATATGGGAATATATTGGAGAGGATAGCAAAGGATATGAAAGGATAGCAAGGAATAGGCAAGGATGTGACATTATAGGAAAAGATAGCAATGAATATTAAAGTATAGGAGAGGATACAAAAAGGATAGCAAGGAATAGAAGAGGATAGCAAAGGATCATGAACATTATAGGAAAGAAAAACAAGGAATAGGAATAAGAGATAAATATATAGGAAAAGATAATTTATTATATCATGGTTTATTCATTATAATTTATATGCCATGGTTTATTAGAAATATTTAAAGATTTAGTTGTAGTATACTATGATTTATTAATAATATTTCATGCTTTATATATAATTGTTTACAAATTTGGGACTTATATGTGAAACATATACCAATATCTTGATTAAGTACCTTATATTCTTGATTTGGGTTGGGTCACTATGTCACTTTGTCAGGGTAGGTCACAAAATGGTCAAACCACCAAATATTATAGATAATACTAAAAAATGTATCCACTGTATGGGATTTGAATCTAGTGATATATGTCTGCTATATATACAAATAATTACTCTGATTGATTTTTACTTAAGTAGATTGACCCTGCCCTTCCTCTTAATTCATTTCATTTAACAAGTAATATTTCTAAAATGTATTTAACAAAAGTCTTGCTTTTTTAATTAAAACTGCCATTTTCCCCTAGACTTTATGATTAATAGAATACCTCCAAGATGGCTGGCTGCCTCTTTAATGAATCAATTTAGATAATTGAATTTTGTATTTCTTGCCCAGGATTGTCATTCAGACCCCATCATATTGATTAAAACGGCAAGTATCTATATTATTTTAACCTGCATGCATTTTGCCAAGCACATATGTTGCTACATTTTTTTGTGTTCTTTCCATATTTAATTTACTATTTTCCAAAGACCCATAAATCTCCTTTTGCTCTCTGTTTCTGGCTATCTCACCACCTATTCTTTTTATAGCTTAGTTCAATTTTCTGGTAGAGCTTTTTCTTTTTAATGACCTCATTGGGTTTAGAATGGATTGAAGAATTTGCAACAAAAATTATAAGAAAATATTTTGTGTTCTTTATTTTAGAATGAATGAACCCTTATAACATTTTCTTAATATTTATGCTTCATTAAGGGTTGACTTTAAGGTCCTCAGAAATTACCTTTAATTGAAGAACTATTTTGTAAAAGCACAACATGTTATCTGTCATTTATGGTTGAAATTTATTTAACTAGTGCATCAACCTTTAATGTCCTTTTAGGGCTTTTCTCTTATGCATTCTTGCTATTTCTATCTCTGATAGATGAATCAAGCCTTGCTACAATACTTTATAACTTTTACTTTTTGTTGTCTTCAGGGCGTAAACCATATGTGTTATAGTTTTAAGTAAAACTTATAATATAGAAACACCAATACTTTGTCATTTTTCAGTACAAGCTGCTTAAAATTTGAGGGTTTAATTAATTCATATATGGACCATAATCTAAATTAATAATATATATCTCTTGTTAATTTGTTTTCCAATGTTAAGGTAAACAACAGTTTTCATTTTAGGCCTAATTTATTCTCACTAGATCTCTCGTCTCTCTTTTACTACATCTCTCTTGTTCACCACCACATTCTGACTTGATCATTCTCTGCTGTCTCCTTTTCTCTCATCTTCTCTTTATCTTTGATGCACAATTATCTCTCAAATGTAATCATTAGTCTTTATGCTTCAGTTGTTTTCAAATTAACCATCTACTTTGAGTAATTCCTATCCTAATGGCCCACATTTTTTCTGCTTCTACCTACGTCTGTGGTTCCTAGCAACGTGGTGGTGGTGTCATCCTTTAGTTGTCACTGAGCTTTTTATGCAGTTCCTTTAAAGGGAGGACAAATACAATTTTTGGTTTGAAAATACGTTTTTTGATTTCAAAAATAGGCTCGCAAATCCTTGTGTGATTCTGGAAAATCCAAATGTTTACCACAGACAGAACAATTCCGCTAACATTTATGAAAAATACTTCTCGGAATAAATTTTTTAAAACATTTATGAAAAATACTCTCGGAATAAATTGAAAATGTATTTGTATTTCAGTGTCAAAGAAACATAATTAATTTGTCTATTAAAATGCCTTTGCATTCATATGCAGACATACACATGCGTGCACAGGCAGCGCAGACCAATTTAACCTTGACTTTATGATAGTGTCTCTCTCTGGTTTAGACATGTAAATAAATATAATTATTTGAATAGATAGATAAAGGGCTAATTTCAATATGAAAAAAAAAACATTAATAAATTGGTAGATATTTTGCATCCTCATTTCAATGTTTTAGATATCAATTAGTCACTCTTAATGCACAATTAAGGAAATGTCCTTTCATGCATTATAATATTGTTCATCTATTTCAACATTTCTCTTAAAGTACATTTCACAGGAGTGAACTGAGCTATTATATTTTCCTATGTCTTAACCATCATCACACATGCAATCCAAACACACACAAATTCAACCCTTCAAGTCAACACAAAAATCAAAATGGCTGCCGGATGTAGCTATATAGCAATACTCAAATTTGTCAGACTGTGCCACTTTGGACATATAATCATTTGTACATGTAGACTTTTAAAAAAGAAAAATCAAAACCAAAATGGATATATGCCCTGACAATTTGTAGACTTTTAAAAAAGAAGAATCTAAACCAAAATGGATATAATATGCCCGTCCTGGCATTGACTTTAATCAAACCATATTACATGGCTGTCTGAAGTAGGTAGTTTTAATGCTGGCTACAATTTTAGTGTACAAAAATTTACAATTTACAACTTTTTAAAATCGTAACGAAACAGTTCTGTAAAACTATGTAACAGGATCAAGTCTAAATTTTATATTGCAATTTAAAATACTGCAAAAACCCTTTAATTTCAATGTTTTAACGAACACTTAATTTTGTGGATTAGGAAGTACAAGATTAAATTTAATGCAAAATGTTTAGTTTAGTTTCACAGGTATTTAATTAGCAAATCTGCATCTCTTGCAAAATTAAATGGGGTTACAGTATTTTCTCAAAATCACAGGGGCTATCCCAGGAACTACTGAATCAATACTAAAATAAACAGAAACAAACTAAATAAAAATGGCCGTACAATACATGCTATCCTTGTAGTGAATATTGTCATACTATATCATGATGCGTTTAAGTGTTTGGATCACATGTACAATTCTTACTAACATAAGCTCCTGGGGGTTCACTCTGTATTTAAAGTGGTAACACATGATTGTTCTGGAATTTGAAAATGACCCCCTATTTTATATGAAACCGAGGAAAACGTGTGAAATTTTAACCCCTTTTAACACAAAAACAAGAACAATTTAGCTCAAAAATAGACCCCTTATTTTAGCATTTGAAGGATACAATTTGAAAATTACCCATATTTTTGTTGTTGCAAGGAGTTGATTTAAAGAATTATTTTCAAGATAAGTAATTTATTGGACTATATTCATATCAAGAATGTTTGTAGCCCTTCAACAGCAAAATATTCAAATCCATGATCAAAATACAATCAGACAGATTTACTAATT
>JAUMTS010050014.1:0-10948 GCA_032273385.1 Ophiopholis aculeata | reverse complement strand
CATTACTCCCAGTTTTTCCAAGGTTTTTAACTCTTTGAGAAGTCCTTGAGCGAGTTTTCATGTAGACTGCTTGTTGTGTTTTTCGAGAAGCTGAGGTTTTGGGGATTTGCCTTATCAATAGAGTCCTGCATGCCTCTCGATCGTGATGCAACCTGATGACTTCAAAGTACTCCGATAGAAGTGCCAACTGGTTAACGATATCTACATGACATACAAACTTTGTGACGTGCCATTCTGCTAATATAGTGAAAACATCAGTAGACCCCTCCCGTACTTGCATATTGCGTAACAGGTTCATCGTAACCTCTTGCCCTATGTCTTCAGGAACAGATGGTGCATATTCAGCAGCAATTACGCTGCAAAAGTCTTTCTGATATGTTTTCATGTGCTTTGCAAGGAAATCATCATCTTGCAAAATGTGGCCAACGTCACTTGGTATTCTTTTTGCCACGTTCGAGACTATCAAAATTTCTTTGCCCGTACCCTTCTCCCGAACATCCCGCGAGTCTGATAATTCATCTTGAGCGATCTGATCTACCTCGTTGTGTATGACCATGAAGAAAGGAAACCTAAGTTTCAAAGGCTGTGTATCCACCACAACAGATTCAGGCCCACGTGGTGCTGGTATACTATTTGAAATTTGAATAACATGGTTAAAGATTTTAAACCAAATTTCAGACAGGTGTTTGAGGTCTCGAGATGTTAACTGGTTGGTCTCTTCACCAAATAGACTGTGCCAAGCAGATAGTCGTTCTAGTAAGATGATGACCTTTGCAAGTGGAATACCAACAGCTCGTTTGATGTGCTCTTTCAAAGCTTCCACGAGGGTACCACATATACCTAACAATTCCATATCGCATGCTACGTCGACTACCCACTTATGACAATCAAATTTGGAAGCTGATTCTGATTTACTGCGACGTTTCTGTTTTACTTCCAAGTCCTTAACTGTGGACATCAAGTGATTTTTTATTTCCACCTGGAAACGTGTCGAAGTGGTTAACCTTTCCACCAGGTTTAGTATCGTGTCGAAATGTGGCGACTTTGTTGTATACCTGATGCAACTGAAAGACCAAAATACTTGACGGTTGATTATTTCAGTGGGGTCGATAATATTCGTTTGCAAGATGTCATGCATTGACAATTCAAGAAATTTGCTTAGTGGTGGCTTAGACTGTTTGAGTGTGTCAATAGTTAATTCGTTCCATCCAACTAGAAAGTTCAAAGTAAGGTCACCCTCAGTTCCTCCTGGGGAACACCTGTGATGGTGTATCATGATACATACATGCTTCAAATGTCCACTTTCCTCACGTCGGTGGTAATCGTTATGAGCTCTGTCTAGTTTGCACTTTACGAAAAGCATATGTGATGCATCCGTTAGTGGATTGCATTGGATAATTAACATTTCTGTTTTTCCATCTCCAAAGAAATTTTCGATCTCACTATCCACTTGCCTTTCAGATTTCATCAAAGTCAGTTTTTGAACCTTAACGTTCATAACGTCAGCAATTTCTTTTTGTACATCGAAATGCATACTGCTGTGGGTATGAATTGCCAATTTTATACCAGACGATCTCTTTCTCTGCGGACCATCAAACAGATTGGACTCCTTTCCATCCTTGACAATTTGCAGTACTTTTCTAATCCCGTCGTGGATTTGCAGCTCGAAATATTGCTCTTGAAACCCTTGCACTTGAGATGCATCACGTTTTGCTAATGCACTTCGTGACGCACGTAAAACGCCATCAGGACTTGCTATTCGCATCAGATGACTTTTGCAGCTTTCTTCAACATTTGCACTTGCATTACCGGCCCTCTGCTTGCTGTAATGATACACTAAAGCATGTATTGTATCTTCTTGGTATCCCATAAATATCAGTGTTGGTGTGGATTCATACCCTTCAATTCTTGACATACCATCCACCCACTTCTGAATGTTGTTGACAGCTGCGGTTTGTTCTGTGGTAAAAATATCAGAAAATCGCAAGGTCTGTTTCTCAAACCTATTTAGGAAAGGAGGGTCAGCCAATCGGATTTTTGATTCATCAACTAATACGATACAGCGAAACTGATCGTGGACCGGACAAAATCGGTTACTGTTCACACCTACTGCTACTCGACAGTTGCGTGTTTTTCCCACTCTTCTGTAATTTTGATTGAGCATGTCGTAGAGGCTTCCGTACACTTGATCCAAATCTCTTAAAATCAAGACAAACTTTCTTTCCATATACAGAATGATCCGATTAAGGATGCGGTAACTGTAGTCTTCGATAGTGTCTTCTTTGAATTGACTTCCAAATATAATATCGTAATCATACTCTTCCAACAGATCTTGCAAAATACTAATTGCCGAGTCACCATGAGTGACTAACATGAGATGTCTTGCTGATACATCTTCCAGGTTCATTTTAATTAGGTCCAATATTTGTGGTTGTTTCGGTAACTTGCCTATTTTCATTGTTGATCGCATCAGGACAGTTAGTACTTCGTCTGTTTCGTGTCGAAGACCTCCAAAGTTCCTAAGAATACCGTCTTGAAGGACATAATGTAGCGAGATTGGTTTCTCACTTTGCTTGCTCATTTGCAAGACTACGTATTTGATAAGACAGTAAAAATCACGTAAGCCGTGAAAGTTTTTGTGCCGTTGGGATTTCTGGTAATTGTGATAACCTTGAACTAGTAATTTGAGGTCTTTGCTGATGCTGTGTTTTGAATTAATAGATTGACCTATCAATTTCGCGGTGTTAAGCAAATCATCCTTGCTTGGATCTGGTCGTGAAAGATAGACAGCTCTGTTCATTTTTGCGGCATCTATAGCCCAATTTGAGAGTCCGATGACCCCTACCTTCGGATAGGTTCCAGGCTCGGGCTCCAGAAGACTATGTAGAACTTTCAAAGGGTTGTACTTTGAAGCTTGAGTTAACCCTATCTCATCTAGCAAGACTACTGGTAGTTTGTCTGTTTGTTCGTCTTTTCCACTTAGTGCTTCGTTGGCAGATTTAAAAACACGTTCGATACCTTCGGAATTGGATGTCTCGCTCCCTTGATATGCAAATTGTAACAGTGACGGCAAATGTTTCTTGAAATACCTATCATTTGAATCTGGTCCACGGATGTTGCTCAGAATGATTTGCACGGACAGGGACTTACTGCATCCAGGCTTTCCGACAACAAATACTGGGATCCTGTTAAGAATACACACCAAAATCACGAAAACGTTTTCTCTCAGTGCTTCGTTAACAGCGGTACCATCTGGAAGTGACATTCGGTTGATAATATCCATCTGTTCCTCTACAATGATATCTTCTACTTCTTGCTGGAGCATGCTAAGTATCTTCGACATTTGAATGCGAAAACCTTCCCTCTTCTCGTTAGATTCAAGTCTTGCATGGTAACAGTGTGCTAGAGCTAAAATAATACTGCGGTGTTCCTCCGAACAATTTGTTTTCTTTTTCCGTCTGTTTTTCTTCATGGGCGGATACTCTTTCCGTAGTTTAACATCAACCGTGAACCACTTTACTAGTTTAATACATCTGGCAACATCCCGAAGGCTTACACAATATGAGCACTCCTCATTTGTCCTAAGATATTTCTGAGACTCAATTAGCACCTGGCTTAACATACCTTCTAACTGCTTTACATCAGTAGTACTAACGTCAAAGGAGCCTTTTACCATATGTTTTATGTACACTTCTTCGTCCATTGCAGTCAATGAACCGTAGTCCCAGACGTAATCCATCATAGTTTCCGGAAGAGGGTTTACTCGATAAACAAGCTTTGATCGTTCATCTAACTTGGCTTTCCCCGTACATCCAGCTGTGACAACGGCTTTGTTGGGATCGCGTAACTGAAATGGATTACAGGCTGCCATGAAATGCAAATTGTCTGGAAGGGAATTTCCATCAAGCTGGTGATGACATATTATGTCATTTAATAAGCCCATATGTTCACAAGTGTTGACTTCATCGAAGAATCCCCAAACCTGTGTTTTGTGGAGATTGACTTCCCTTTCAATTTCTTTTACGAATTGTCTTATCTCTTCTTCGGATCTCCCTGCATGTATATTGAATACTTTGAGGGATACTTCACACACTCGCGCTAAGTACGTAATCAGCGTTGTTTTTCCGCATCCAGTTTCACCCATGATAATAACAGGAATATGTGATGAGATGCGCATGTAGATAAGTAACATTTTCAGCAGATTGTCACCAGTTAAAGCATAGTGATCTTGAAGATTAGAAAGCTTCTTTCTGTCAAAACGTGTCCGTACGGTTCTGCAAATGCGCTCAAGAACAATGTGAAAATCGTCGTGAATAAAATTGCTGTAATTCGGAAACGGGACATCGGGCAGTTGTGATTTGAACAACCTTTTCACATCTTCTGGAACATCTCCTACATTACGATACACCAGTGATGGTGACTGGGAATCAATTCGATGAAACATGAGCAAAATATGTTTGGTATCGGTGAATTTCAACATTCCTTTGACTCTTCCAACCATATATTTGGCTGTAATTTCCAATGACATTTGTTCTTCCAAGGCGGTCAAAATATCTGTTTTTTCTAACCTTGAAGCTCCCAGGACGGTACGTGTGGCATATTCCTTGGCGATATTAAATATCGCTGAAACTAGCTTGGAGCGTACGTCGTTTTGTTCACCTAACATACCGTTCAGGTTATCGACAGAGAAATATAGCGAAGCTGATAATCTTCTGAGTTCTTGGGCTGCTAAGTTCAGAAAATTATGTATTATTCTGAATGAGATCATTTCAATTGATTGCTTTTTGAAAAAGTTTTTCAGAAGCTGCCCGCACTCTCTTTGAAGCAACGGTTTTACTTTGCTGTTATCGCTTAAGGGCAGATCCTGACTATCCAGGTTGTCTAGCTTAGCAGCTTTCAAATAGTGACAAACAATTTGTTCCGGACTGTTAGTCTCTTCACTAAATACAAATTCCGTAAAGGAGCACCACTTCAGTTCTGTACATTTGAAATGATTACAAACCGTGAGTGAGTTCTTTAACCGGTGAAATGGGGTATTTTCGATCTCGATAACAACCATTCCTGTCTGCAGATCGCACATACTTGTACCCGATACTCCCATACCGAATGTAACTAACTCGAAAATGAATGTATCAAATAAATAAGGATCAGACATAGTAGCCACATCTAAGTGGAGAATACAGTTATCAGAAATTCGTGCGTCTTTCAGCTTCTTGATCAGCATTTGTTTCGTTAATGGCCCACTTACAGATATTGATCGAACGCAAATCTTTTTTTCATTACCTTTGTTCATAGCGAACTCTGTTTTACCAAGTCCAGGCTCTACTGATGTGACCAGTTCAACTTTAGGCCAATATTCGGCAAACGACTTCATCAGTGATTCATCAGTTACACCCTTTGGTTTGTGTATGCATCTGGGAGGAAAATAATCCAATATTACATGACTTTGTGCGTCTGTAGCTCTACAAATCATTGCCAAGAAATATTCTTTACTGGTATGTTGTAATTGACCAATTTCTTCCATCAACCGCAGCTGAATACCAGTAGCAAGTAATTCAACATTAACCAGGCAAAAGAGAGATTTTCCTTGACTCTCGTAGTTTGCATTAAGACATCTTTTCAAAAGTAGGAGTACAGTTTCCCATGCAGTGTTTCGATCGCAGAATACAACTTCGTGTGGCAGTGGGTAATAACCAGTAGTGTTATGAAATAATTGGAGTAAGACGTGGATTGACCTGGTACTATTCTTCGCTAATTCGGCCACATACATTTCTGATTTTCTGACCTGATATTGAATGTTAATTTTATCTTCTCCAGTGCGCAACTGCCGTCTGTCATACTTCTTCCCCTTCATTACTTTGTTTAAATGGTCTGCTATTTTAGACACTCTAGTTTTCAAATCGTCAACATTTGTAGGTAAATTTTGTTCGCAACCAGATGAACTACCTATATCCTTCACGGTAATTCCAGGATGAAGAAGTTTCAGTAGAAGTCGTATTTCGTCTTTTTCCATCTCGCTTAATTCAGTTGTAAAATACTTCTCAAGGAGATGTATTTGGCTGGAATGAATATAATTGAGAAAGTGGAACTTATCTCTTGCCAGTTTCATGACATCTTGCCATCTTGCAAGGTCAGATTCTATTTTGTAAAGTTTTTTTGTTAACTCTTCTAAAGTCTGCATTGACCACTTTTCCTCTCTGAAGTTAAGATGTCCGCTTTCCAGGAGATCTTTACCTACTCTTCCAATTGCAAAGACTACATCTACACACTTTACGAAATGTTGCAAATAACTAACAACAGATGGGTTATCCTCGGCCGCAGATAACAAGAGTGCCCTACCACGGAAGTCATTTAGTTTTTCCAAATCATACGTCGTTTTCTTCAAGGACAGAACTGTCAATGAAACAGAACATTCAAAATTTCCAGCTTTGAGTTCGACGTTGTACGTTCCATTATCACTGTTTGCACACTCTATGATATGTTTCACCTGGTTGTCTTTATCAGAAATACCCTCATATAAGATTGTCAAACCATGCACGTTTTCGGTACAGTTTCTGATTTTTCTAGCAAGGTATTTGTCTTTGCTGCTTTTTGAGATTGCTATGATTAACCTGCTTGCACAAGTAGTGGCATCTAAACCTTCATCAAGCGGTACAACGGCTTTGTACAGGGGTATGAAAAAACGTTTCACATCTGGCAAGTCAATCACAGCTGATATATCTACAGAGGCTTCTGATTTTTCCTTAGCTGCACTGATCAAATCACGAAGGTCGTCATCGCTTTTGATAAGTACTTTCAAAAACTTAATAAACGCAGGCGAGTTTTGTTCAGTCAATTGTGTTATCATTTCCCAGTCATCAGCTTTGAAATGTTTCACTACCTTTGAAAGTTTTTGAATGGCTTGGTGGAGTTCATCCATTTTATCACTTTTCCCTTTTACTTCCAGAATGTGTTCTGCTGCTTTAGCGTATGTATTATTTTCTTTTGGAATCAAGAAATACTCGAACAATTTCAATAACCGTGTAGCACGCTGTTCAAACTCTTGCAGCTTAATATAGCTTCTTAAGTACCTTATCAATGTATCAGAAACGTTATTCAATCCCAAAAGTTGTTTGATACATTTAATTTCTTCAACAACACTAACTTCGTCATGAATGCCATCTAACAATGTTCGAACTGTTTCCACTGTGTAACTTTTTATCTCACGTTTACTTCCAAATGACTCGCAAATTTGTTTAAACTCATCGGCGCATTGATGAGACATAGTCTTGATACACCCATCTATCGAAACATCTTCCTTGGCTATCTCTGCTTCCCTCATCAGAAACTTGCGACAAATATTCTGATAAAATATTGACGGCCATCGGTGAGTAATCAATTCAACATCGTGCAATACATTACTCAGTGGCCCCCAAAATTCAACCTTTTTTGTTCGACATAAAACAGCACACCCATGTCTGTCGCTTTGTGTAATTGATGCTACTGTCTCGCAAAATCCGGTTACATCTCTAAAGTGCACAATGGTTTGCAGATTTGGCAAAATTTCCGTGGCAAAAGTATCTAATTGAGAAAGTCTGGTAACAAATTGATCCATTACATCTGAAGCTAGCTGTAAGTGTCGATTGAACCGGTGATTGCTAAGTGATCCATCAATCGTAACAGATGCCAAGCTACAAAATTCTTCCTTGTTATCTTTGTGTAGTATTTTTCTCAATTTGTCTGTTGTGATCGACTTTGATTTTATCTTTTCAAATATATAATGCATAAACACCTTGACTGTTCTACATTGACCACACTCCAACACATCATTCGCATGTTTCCCATTAGATCGCAAAATTGTTATCCAGAAGAACATTTCATCGAGTAGTATGTCAAACAGTTCTTGCTCAAAACTAAGGTGTTGCGGGTAATTCTGTGGGATACGTGAGTGTCTCTTTATTTCGTTGAGGACGCAAGCAACATTCTTGGAGTAAACAACGATATGTTCATCATGTTTCATCATATTGTTTAGGACTGACGCCAATTTGTTAATACCTATCCCAGATAGGCGTAATTGCAAAATAATGCAGTTAACTAGACATTCAGAGCTTTCTACCGAATATTGTCCCATCATCTCTGGTTTCAGAATGGACAAAAGACTTTCAAAGGAGTATTTTGAAATTGCATTCTGCACATTTCCTAGTAATTCATGTTTCCATCCCAAAGATATTACGTCCTTACCAACCATCGCATGAATTCGAAGAAGAAGTCGACATGCTTCTTTTTCGTCTTTTGCATTACTTATCAAATTGATCACATGTTTCACGGTATTTCGCTGAGAATCCATCTCCAATAACCTGGAGTATTTTAATGTTTGCAGTATAATTTCACCACCACCGTTTCCTATATATTTGCACATATTTTGTATCCCCTTGATAATCTCGTTTGGCTCCTTATCTAGACCTATGGATGGATCTTGGATTATCTTTGATATTTCGCTTACATCCTTACGTGTAAGCTTCACCTCAGACAAAAAAGCAAGTATCTCATTTCTAAAAACTTCTTTTACTCTATCCATTGCATCTGGACAATGTTGCCAAGCTGAATACAGTCGTCGTGCTTGCGAGCCATCACCAGTTTTGATTGTTCGTAGAAGGAAGTTTTCTACACTATCTTGAAGGCGCCTGTGTTTGAGATCTGGACACCAGTCGTTTATGTAACGAATAATCGACTTGAATGAATTAAGGTCTGTGGCCTTATCAATAATCCCAATCAAAGCGTATTTAACATTCGATATATCATCTTGTGCTCGGCAAGCTGACATAAGTCTTGGAAGGGAGTGTTCTGCTTTTGATTCATTCCATTTGACAGGAAGAAGCTTTTGCAGGTCAATAAATTGCTGTATCTTTAGATGTTGATGAAAATAGAACACTGCATCGTACCAATCTCCTTCCATTCTTGACAAAAGTGAAGGGACTAAAGAATATAGGATTTGCTGATATTTTGATAGCTTCAAATTAGGCATATCCTCAAGGGTTTGTAGCAAATATCGAATACACCCAGGTTTCAAGCCATGCAAATCATATCGCAAATTTCCCGATTGCTCTAGTGCTTTTCCCAAAAGTAGGAGTAAAACAATGTTGTTGCTACATGATTTTGTCACTTTTCCGTCTAGCCACCTACTTAAGAGGAAAATACATTCTTTCGAAGTTACTTGCAATGTATCGGACTGAAATAGAATTGTGCTTACATCCTCAAAACGCTTCAAACATTCATTACTGTCAGTTGAAACTGTTTGACCTTCGAGGTAGAAATCAAGAATAGCTAATCTCCCGTGAAACACTTCTTCAACTTTCTGTGAATATTTTGACATGTCGAAAACGTCGTAGGTTACAAACTGTGACTGATCCAATGGTCTCCATATTGACTCACATTGTAATTTTGTTGTAGGAATAAACACCAAAGCAAAGCTTTGGCAAGTTGCAGAATATCGATACATTATGGTTGTTCTGGTTTTTTTAACTCTATATACCAAGTGGCCAACTACCCATTCCTGTTTTGAGCCAGCAATCTGTTTTCTTGACGAAGAAGGTAACACTTGCATATCAAATTCTTCCATTTCCCCCTGATGCTGCAGATGTAGTTTGATTTTAGGTTTAGCATGTTTAGCAGAATCCACGGGTAGAGCGATCCAAAATTCAACCTGGAAAGCAATTACAACTTTATATAATTTAATCATCAATAATGGCAAAGCAGCTTTTGTATTTGATTTTTTTAGTAAACACAATGTTCCTTTCATTTTCTGAAGCTTGATTACGATTGTAATAACCAGAGCACCTGTAGCACCTGTATTTCCTATTTCTCTCAGCAAATTGACTTCATGGGTGATAAGTGATCGCTGGATAACCTTTGACCCCTGCAATGTATTTTAATCCAAATTTGGCAGTGAACGAGTTCTTATATGTAAATTGTGCATCGTCTCACCTTTGATGACTCATGGGTGACCTTTGACCAAAGCAATTCGTTTTCATCTATAGTACTATTATTTATTCGTGTCACTTCATGCATATTGGCACGGGTATGATTTCTTTTAGAGAAGATGTGCAGTGGTCAGAATTAAAAGTTAATAATGCATTCAAGGTTGTCCTAAACTGCATTCCAAAATACATTTTATTTAAATCCAATGTATTGGGTCACCGATAAAGGAGCTTTCCTGTAGCATGTATACAGGTCTACTACAACAAAAAGCTAAATGGACTGTTTGATACAGCACGCCTGTTCGAGTCTTTTGTTACACATTTATGAATAATGGCTGATGATGGTTATCAATGCAAAACGTCTAGGACAATACTAGGCCATGTGCAAGTTTTGGCTCGTATCCTGTGGTAAAAAGGTTAATACAAACCAAAGGCCTATTTTAACTGTTAAAAGCAAATTATAATTGAAATTCATACAAACAATGTACCCTGATTGTTTATATCGATATAGGAAAAGGGGAGATTAAATATATGGATATTTGAAATATTTCTTAGGAAAAAAAGAACAAATGTATTTCGCAACATTCAACATTTCACATTTCACTCATTAATTTGAAAGAAAAGGGACTTTGTACAATTATGGCCGTACAATCATAATCATCTTAAGTTGATATGAATAAAGATAAAAGATCTTTTGTATTCCATGGTTAAAATGTAACCTCCTGGAGTGAATGGAATACCCCAAAACTTTTAATGAAGTGACAGGAATAAAAAATAGCACTATAATGATTATGACGTGGATTAGAAATGGGGTCTAGTTACATTATAAAGGTTTGTTCATACTAGCATTGTGTTACGACGCCGCACTGCACTTATAGATTGCATTTTTACATCGCACAAAATGTGATGAGTTGCATTAAATGTAGCAGAAAGTAAACAATAAATTAGCATGGCAAGTTGGCAACGCAGGTAGAAACAGACTTTAGGTAGGC
>JAUMTS010050013.1:0-17323 GCA_032273385.1 Ophiopholis aculeata | reverse complement strand
CTTCATGATGTTTATAAATACTAAGAACATTTTATGCGGGTTCACTCTAAAATAAGGAATGCAAAATTTGATTCGATAACTTACGGTAAAAAACCATGTACTAGTTGGAGACACCTTAAGCATACATCAGGCTATATTAAGAGAATAAAGAAGCAGTATGACATCTATAAAAGCTTTTTGATATCGTCCTAACCGCTTTTAACTGCCCATTTTAGAAGTTTTTTTCTTTCTTCTTAATAGCTTTTATAAGTGTTACCCAAAATTGTTTCTCTTATAATCAATATCACGCATTAGATAACGACCAAATCGTTTAAGGCTACCACGGTAGCTTTTAAATTTCCAATAACGTATAAGCGTTGTTGGTGGGAAAAAGGTCATATATACATTGGAACCACTTTTTAACTCAAAATATGTGGGGCAACATGTTTTAGTTCATGTGCTCCATACTTTGTACAGGTAAAAATGCAAAAACGTTCTTCAGGTCTTGAATATCACGTTGTGTTACCAGGGTTTATGTGAAAAGAGTGTATGTTTATACAGAAGTTCAGCTGTATATAACACTGGTATACTATTTGAAGGTGTCCATATGTAATACCGTTAAACGACACAAATATAGACAATTAACATAGCTATACCATCATGGCTATACATGGTACTTTGGTTTTGATTAAATACCGAATGCGTGTTGTCAAATATTTAATATATCATCGAGTCAGAGCCGGACTATCTAATCAAGGATCTATTGAAAAGTGGAAATCGGGGAAAAAGGGGTAAAATCTGGAAGAAAAATGAAAAATCAGGCAAAATCGGGAAGAAAAGGGGAAAAAATCGGAAAAGAAAAATTAAAAATCGGGAAGGTCCTTTTACCTTACACCGGCCGACAGGCAGGGCTGGCTGCGCCACTGCAATTGAACCCCGATGTAGCAGGCGATATAGTCAACTGGACGCATAGTTCGGCCTGTACGGTAATATAGGCACTCGACTCTACGTAACACTTGATTACATTTAAGCTCTAAATTCACAGAGTACAACAAATGTAAAAAATGTAGCAAGTTAACTTGAAGCAACTTTTGTGCTAAATTTGTATGTAACTTGTAGTCTTTGTACTCTTGATTATCATGTAAAATGCATTGACATTTCAGATGTATAAAATGTAACATTTTGTATTGTAATAAGTGTTTCCATAAGGTTGCTAATTTTGATCTTCCTTTTAGTGAGGACGTTATTGATTTCCAAAGTAAGATTCAAAAGGGATTAAAAATAGCTCATTTAAATATCCAGGGCCATAATTTACAAAATTGATCAAATTCTTCTTGTTTTGAATGACAATTGTATTAATGAAACCTGTTTAAAAAGTGATGTTAGTGACTCAGAATTGAATATTGATGGCTATAGTGTTTACACACTTGAAAGACAAAATGACAAAATTCGTGATGGTTTTTATGTTACGTTAAAACAGAATGTTGATTTATATGAAACTGACATGAAAGCTATTTTTATTGAAGTTAACTTGCCAGAAACCAAGCCTATTCTTATTAGTAGTATTTGTATCGTCCACCAAACTGCACTGTAGACTTCTTAGATAAACTTGATGATATGTTCCAAAAGTGTAATAACTTGTATGAAGATGTGTATATTTTAGGAGATTTCAACTTAGATCAAGTAAAGAGATGTAATTTAAGGAAAGTAACACATTTGGCTAATAATTCGCACATGAAACAAATCATTAAAGATTATACAAGGATAACAGAAACTAGTAAAACTAAAATAGATTTAATTTTTGTATCTAAGCCTGAACTTGTGATATCGTCTGGTGTACACAGTTTAGGACTCAGTGATCACTCATTAACATATGTTGTAAGAAAATGTAATCAACTTAAACTTCCTCCAAAGATTGTAAAATCTAGATGTTTTAAAAACTTCAATGAACTTGACTTTATTGATACTATAAATAATATTGATTGGGATAAAATTTGCTCTATTAATAATGTTAATGACGCACTTCAGCAATGGCAAATTCTATTCACTGAAGCATGTGATAAGCATGCACCTTTTAAAGAGAAAAAAATTAAAGGCTGTCTACCTGAATGGATGAATGGGGACTTCATAAGACTAAGTAAAGATAGGGACTATTATTTTGCTAAGGCACATAAGACAAATAATCAGGAAGATTGGAATAAAGCTAAATCACTCAGAAATAAAGTAAACAATATGAGGTTTTACCTGAAAAAGAACTTTTGTAATGATGCTGTAGTCAATAATATGCATGATAGTAAAAATCTATGGAAAACTATTAAGAAAATTGTACCTAGCAAAACTTTAAGTGTACCAACTTCAATTTCCAACAAAGATGGCAAATGCTCAGAAAATAGTAAAGTTATGGCAGATGAATTTAATAAGTACTTTACATCTATTGGTAATAAACTTGGTAGTAAATTCAATGAACATAATCATGTTGAATGTCCTTGTAATAGTGTATGCTCTAGTCACAACTGTATTATGGAAACTAAGTTTAATTTTAGTACAATATCAGCTGAGTTTGTTTTAAAACAAATATGTAACATGAATAATAGTAAATCACCAGGACTAGATCGGTTCAATGTCAGGTTGTTGAAATTGGCTGGACCCGTCATTTCAAATTGCCTTGCTCATATCTGCAACCTGTCCCTGAATGGATCTACTTTCCCTGATGAATGGAAGAAAGCTAAGGTAACACCAATATTCAAATCTGGTGATAAAACAGATGTAGGTAATTATAGACCCATCTCAGTGTTGCCAATTATCTCTAAAATTATTGAAAGGGCTGTTCATGATCAACTATATGTTTATTTAACTAACGCAGGCTTATTATCTAATGCTCAATCTGGTTTTCGACCCAACCATTCCACTTCAACAACTTTACTTGATGTTCAAGATTATATTTTGAAAAATATGGATAATGGGTATGTTACTGGTGTTATATTTATTGATTTAAAAAAAGCCTTTGACACTGTAAACCATGACATTCTTCTCAGGAAACTTAAAAATTGTGGTATTGATAGTAGCGAACTTTTATGGTTTAAGTCATATCTAAGCGACAGGTTCCAGACTGTCAATGTAAATTCAACTTTGTCTGATTTTCAACCTATCAACATAGGAATTCCTCAAGGTTCTATATTAGGACCTTTACTTTTCATCATGTTTGTAAATTGTTTACCAAATGCTGTAGATAAATGTAAGACTGTAATGTATGCTGATGATACTTCATTAATGTGTAAAGCTAAAAATATTGTTGATCTCCAAATTCAATTAGAATCATGTTTAAGCACAGTAGCTAATTGGTTCAAAGCAAACAAGCTTACCCTGAATGTTGATAAGACTAAATTCATGATATTTGGTAGTAATAAGATGCGTGAGAGGTTTCAAGATGTACAATTAACCTACAATAATAACATCATTGAAAAGGTAGATGAATTTAAATACTTGGGCGTAAAATTAGATAGCAATTTGTCTTGGTCAGCTCATGTTGATTATATGTGTAAGAATGTCTCTAAAAGAACAGGTATCATCAAACGAATGAAACATTTTCTTCCAAATCAAACTATTGTAATGTTATCAAATGCTCTTGTTATTCCTCACTTTGATTATGGAAGCACAGTTTGGTCAAATTTTTCAGCAGAAAATCATAGAAAACTACAGGTTCTTCATAATAATTTAGCCAGAATAATACTTTCAGCTGATATAAGAACACCAACAAATGATTTGATGGATGCACTTCAATGGGTTAAACTTGATAAAAGATGGCATAACCACCTTTTACTAATTGTGTATAAATGTTTAAGAAATGTAAGTCCATCATACTTATCTATGCAGTTTGAATTTGTTCATAATAATCATTCTCATGTAACAAGAAATCACTCAAGTAATACTTTGGTTGTACCAAAATCTAAGTCTAACTCAGGTATGCGAACGTTTCATGTTAGGGCAGCATATGCTTGGAACAACTTGCCATCAACAATCAGAACCGAGCTTGAGAATATGTCAGTGCAACAATTTAGAACAAAGATCCATGGAATTTAAATTTTGTGTTCGAAAGTATATTACTATTCTGCATTTTCTTGCTGAATTCATCTGATGGTTTGTATATATATTATGTTTATGTAAATAGTTGTTATATTCCATGTATATTGTAAATAATGTTGTATTTTTCTCTGTGAAATGAGGGCCTGCTTGGAAAGCAGTGCTTGTCACTGAAGCTGTTTACCCTCAATAAAGAAAGATTCAATTCAATTCAAATAATTATGTCCTTCACCATCTTGAAATTGGACCACATAGTGGGGTGGTGGAAACAATCTCAATGATTTATTTTCAGAAGAAATGTCAAATCAGTGAAGATCACATGTCCAAAAGTGTTCAGGGAGTGGGAACAAATATATGGCTAACAAGTATGGGGTCAAATGGGGTCAATTTCATTTGATTTATTTCTGTTTGGATTGCGTTCGCAAACTTTCTGAACAAAACGGTTTTCAAGAATATGGTATTGTGCAAGTTTTGACTGCTTTCTAATTTTTAACCACATTCATGTGACTTAAACTTAAACCGCGTAGTCTTTTATCACATTACCATACTATGATGCAATATCGTTATTATTTCTTTGTAATTTTATAATGTCCAGCCAAGTTATAATTAGAGAACATTTACGTAAAATAATCAATGCCTCCAATAACCTATGCGAAAAAAATGCAAACACAAACAGGATCTTGCTCTGTATGCTTGTCACGTTGATATATATTTCAGTTTAACGAAAATGGTTTGCCCTGCCGGGCCCGAATTTATTGCAAAATCATCCAAAGTAAGCTTATCACTAAAATATATGCATGATACAGACGATATGCATGGATGTAAATTAATAAAGCATGATAAAAGGAAAAATACATAAGAAATTGCTCATCTAAAGGTTAATTTTGTGAAAAAATTAACAAGAATCTCTTACGCATGTTAAATTTCAAATAGCCACGTTTCTCAATTTCGGAACACAAAAAGCTTAACCTGAATTTGATTAACCTTGCGTTTTAGGATTTCCTTTTCGGGGCTCGGAAATTACCCAGAACTACGTAATTCATGTAAGAACAATTTCACTGCTGTCTTGACAACCACAATAAACACAACGAACCGATCAGTTGAAATCAAAAAATGAATTTCGTTGGAGGATTTACCGAAGGTCATCCATCGTCATCACAAAGTCACACCATCAAATTTGATATTTGATGTAAATAACATCATATAAACGTCATTCGTTTATTTTAAAGGTCAAATAATGACCAGTGAAGTAAACTGTAAGTTTCGAAATAAAAATCACAAATGGTCGAGCCCTAGAAGCACAATTAGTTATTTTTTCGTGTGGCCCCCTGCGCTTCTTTTGACCCATTCCTACATTTGTGCACTTATTGTGTAACCATTCCGATCGCTTCCTACCCTCTTCCAACCATTTCCGATCCATTCCTAGCTTTTACCACCCATTTCCAGTCATTTCGACACACCCCCACTCGTTTCGATCCACTGCAGAATTTACAACTATACCAACAACTTATTACATGCGAAAATGTGTATTGGGACTTTTACCTGACCTTTATGACACTAACATTTTGTTTGTAGCGCCTGCGGTCATGAACCTTTTTCATTCATAAATGAAATGTGTGCAGTAGAGCATTATTACGCGCTCATAAATGAATAATGGCAAATAAATAGGATGTTAATATCTATATAAATATATAAAAAATAAGGACACTTTCCTGAAATTGTGTCGAAATAAACAAACACTGTGCAATTTATTTACATTTGTAAAAGTTTGTAAATTGCAGTGTTGCCCGTTTTTCAAGTATACGAAATACATCGAAATCAGCTCATAATAATGACCATTTCAATTAACGCCACGCCAATTATGCACTAGTTTTCTGACCAAAATGCTTTTTATGATGAATCATTTTTAATAAAGCCAACGTTATCGGTGGCATTAGGGGTAAAGCTTAAACGAAGCTATTACAATTATCTTTTACCTCTATCTAGTTAGCATCTACCCCTAAAACGTATTTGTTAAACCTTCCCTTCAATGGAGCCCCTGGTTTAGGCTCTAGAGGCACTGATATATGTGTAACACTGGGGATGAGGCTGTTATAATACAACAAAAAATAATAATTGGTATACCAATAAACTCAGTTTATATCATATCTCTGATTTATTTCAAAAAGTACAATGATTATGGAGGTAATATTTTAGGATGATATCGAATCAAATATGGACTCTCATTTGGTATTAAAATCAGTACTACTTCCGGGTTGAGCCTAGGGGAACTCTGGGGATGAGGCACAATCGGCATAACCCCCTTTAATGTATCTTGGGCAAGTAAACTGGTAATTGCCCTTGTTTTAGGAACGATAAAATTGTCGCTGCAAGTGTAAGGATGATATAATTTACACTCTTTCTTTCCCATAAATGTTATCATTTTAATTTTTGAACAAGAAACCATTACTTGAAAATAAAATGGCGTATTTTTCATATTTACTTGAAACAAATTGACATTTTGTTACATTTTCAAATAACGTGTTAAAAGTGTACTGGCATAGGTACATGTTTTTTGCTTATCTTTTTTACTTTTATTGCCTTAACCAATTTGTGTAGAAATGATCATTTTATCCTAAATTTAAGTATCGTGGTTCCTCTAACATATGAGTACTGATGTTAATGGTCAATTCACACCTCAGTAAACATGACATTTTGGTGAGCAAAATTGCATTGGAATTGAACACTTTTACTTGTAACTTTAAATTCGTAATTACTTTGAATGGTGGTTGGTAAAAAAATCCGCAATTTCTTTATCTAGAAATAGGATGGGAAATTTATTTTTTTCATAAAAATAATATTTCAACGAAAGGCCAACCAACTTTTCTTGATGCATGTATTAAAGAAGCGATGCGATGAGTTTGGCTTGTTTCATAATATCATTTATCAATGGTTGTGGTTAATTTTTTCACAGAATGTTCACAGGACATTAAATTCGAATGTCATTTATCAATGGTTGTGGTTAATTCTTCAAAGAATATTCACAAGACATTTAAGTCTAATGTGTACCTCAACATTATGTTACCACTATTGGAATATGAAATGGTTCATTAATACACAGTTACGTATGAAGTCATAGGACGCGTAAATCAATTAGCAGTGAAGCGATCTATGACGTAAGGTTAAACCACATTTCTCATCGTAACAGGTATCAATCAATATATTGAGGTATCATCCTCATACTAAAACACCGCCAAAATAACTCTGTAATTTTTCATTTTAGCTATTTTTCTTATTTTAGATTCGTTTTCAGATTTTCCAGTAATTTTAGAATAAGAGTGGAAATCAAGTGCGCATTTCACAAATGTATGCCGTTATCAAACTTACAATGAGAAAAAGCTTTAAACATAGTCGAAAGCTATTCCTCCGCATTAATCAATGACGCTCCCATAACATTTTCCCATTTTTAAACCATTTGGCGTTTAAAATGTTCACATCTCCTCACATCTTCAATGGCCAGTAACTATAGGGGGCGAGGGGGTCCGCCCCTCACTCTGAACAAATTGGGTGAAATCACACCAAAAATGACAACAGTTTAAAAGGGATGCTATTTTTTTGGAAAATGACGTCCAATTTTGAACATCTCTTTTGAACTTTTGTCAATTTTTGTGTTGTTTTTTTGTTTAATTGATGGGGGGTCTTTCCCCCTCTAGTTACGGACCTGTCCTCCCCTTCAATATGTTCTGTCCTCAAGTGAGGTACACGTTCTAGATACCAATTATATCAGGGTGCACGGCAGATTCATTTTAATATGCTATGGCAAAGGCAACAACATAAATTACATTAAACCTAACACTGAGTCGACCAGCAAAAGTCAAGACAATGTGGTATACTAATATTCACTTCCTCGTGTCAGTGGACTAGCTTGAATCTATGGCTTGTACGCAGTCGTACCGCACGCGTTGTGCGTAGTTGACTTTGATCGCGCAGTTGATGAACGCCCGCGTTTGGTAAAATGCCAGCAATTTAATATTTCGTTCATCTAATCACGCGCGAACTCTACTGTCACGACGAAATGAATATTAGTATGGTTGAGTGTTTCTAGGCACATTTTCCTCTATTTGACCCCGAATAACTCCTGGGTGACCTTTGACCCAAGACTTGTTATCTAATTGTGTTGATGTTTCTCCTGAATAGTGAATACCGTTAGTACTCTTATTGTTCATAAGTAAATTCAATTCTATTTGACTCCGGATGACCCCTGCCTGATGTATTTGAGTCAGTGCCTCTTTTAGCGAAATTTGGAAGTAACAATGGCGTAGATCTGTTGTTAGCATGGGGGGAGATTCACTGGCAAAACATCGCACATTGCCGGCTTGCGCTTATAAGGGGATGTCTGAGAGGGGATGTGTTCTCCTCAGAAGCCGACAATTCGTGCAATTTGGTTAATACTTTGAGGCAACATTTAGATAAAATCCCAATAGATTAATACCATTCACAACTCTTTCTCTTACAGCAGTATGTTTACTCAACCCGTATTATAGGCCATGTATTTCTTTAACAAACATGTCAATTTGCGATACAAAATGTTAAAGTTGTATTAAAATATGCGCGTAGCGCACTAAAATTTGCGCTTATCCAGTAAATGATCACCCTTTTGAAATTGTTGAAAGTTACATTTGGTATAACAAATTCGGACTGTAAAATGTTTGGACAAAGATTTGCACGTACGTAGCACGCACAAATTTGGCAAATCTGCTATACAAATGTTAATTGTTGCACAGATATTTGTGTTTATTCCGCCAGTAAACACTTTTTTAACGATAGGCCTACTTGTTTAAATGGCCGAAATTATTTTGTATCAAGTCCCGCGGTAAGTTCAATATTTGGACAAAAATTCAAGTTGCGCGCAGATTTGCTGAGAAAAATGGTATTTATCCCGTAATTGATCACATTAATTTGGCCTTATTTGTTGAAACATTATGCCATCCCCCTGGGTCAAATATGTTGGTGGTTTTTTTTTTTTTTTTTTTTGGGGGGGGGTATAACCCCTAAACCCGGGATCTACGCCTATGGGTAGTAACATAGTGTTCCTACGCAAATCGGCCTCTAGGTGATCCCAGACGACCTCCACTGACCGTTGACCTCAGCAACATGTTTTGTATGTGACCTTTGGCCTTTTTGACTATATCTCGTGAACGTTACACGTCAAGTATGCCAAGCTATACGTTTTCTGAATCCTTATGTCAAGAGAAATTCAATGGTGCAGGTTTTGAACGATTTCATTAAAGTTGGTAATTTGACCAAGTGTGGACTTTCAGGGGTCATAGCTGTTATCTGCCCGAACTATATTTTGCCAACAAAGATTTAATGATACTTCATGGCTTCTAGTATAATTATAACTTTAGTGGCAACCTTTACATCATCAAAATTGCACAGAATACCAAGTGCATCTAGTGCATTGTGTCTTCCTGAAGACAGGAAGTTCTATGACACTTTCCAGGAAACTTTCCTATACTTTTCAATGTGTTTATGTATTTCTGTTTATACAGTGTGTCCCAGAATACTCGCAAACAATCTTTGAGATGTTGTAGTTTCGTTGTAGAGAGATGCAAAACTAACATTTTTATTTCATTTCAAAGCTTTGATTCTTATCTTTATCTATTTAAAATATTAGTCTATTGTTAAAGACAGGTGGAGAGCCACCTAAACTGATTTCAACGAAAATCAATGATACAGTTCAAAACAAATCTGCGTAACACATTTAGAGCGCTTTTTGGAAAGATTTAGACGGTTCTAACCCAGATTCATGATGCTTTTTTTCTTTACACTTTACAAAAATCTTTCGCATTCTACTTACACCAGTGAGAACATTTGACTGTTACAATACTTACTTAACATGACACCTGTTTGTGATTTTATGTTACTAGTATCATACCTCAAGCTCAGGCCAAGTGCAGATCGTTTTTAATGAGAATTTCCTAGAATTGTTTTTCTTTGACAGTTATATGATTATATTTAAAAAACAGCATCACAGTTGGTTGCTAAAGCTATGGGAATTATGTCCAATCCAGTCCTATGTCTCTCCTCTACTAAATAATGCCATATCCTGTCAAAAACCTAACAGTGCTTAGGATAAAGGCTTTGCCTTGTTTCCCCTATATTGAACTTGAATTAATTACGCCTAATTAGTCTATAAAATAATTATTTTTATTTATAGTAATTCGATGGTATTTCTTATTGTCTTGCAGAGCAGGTTATAATACAAATATTAATAGTTATAGTAATTCACGCGTTCATATGTTTTAATAACACCCAATAGGAATCACGTTTCGTTTTCCGCATATTCATTATTGACCGTGCAATGCGAAATATTGCTTTGATTTACTGGCATTTTCAAGGCTTGATAATTGAATATTAGTATTCTACTCCTGAATCGTAAATTGTTTGTAAACTAAAATCAACTTCTGTTTTGCTATTGCTTAATTGGACAATACGCTGCTCTTGAAATATCAATAGGTCAACGGGGAAGTTGATTTTGAATCATTTTTTTCCCAATTACACCTAGGAAAATCAAATTGATCCTATTAATAGGGGTTTGTCAGTCCCCAATTCACGAGAGTCTGCCTCCCATTGACTGCACGGAATTACCCATGACCTTGATGAAGCTATTAATGCATGTACAGTGCACATTGCACTAGATTGATAGGGAATCCGGACTCTGTATCACATGGGCTGTGCATTTTATTACACCGATTCCTTTGTGAAACAGTTGCAGTTGAATAATGCAAGGTATATAAGTATCAATTAAGTCATCTAATGAGTTTAAATAAACCCATAGGCACTTTAATATTCATGTAACACGGAATATGCATTATTAGCAGGTACTCGTGGGGTAGTTCTTTCACTTGAGTATTTACAAAGCTCTCACTCAGACTTACTCTGTAACCGACACCATATACCATTTGTATACGGTACCTATATAGCTCTGCTACGGACCTCTCATTTAGAGGTACTCTGTGAAAAGCTCACCTACATGCACAAGCTACGGCCGGGGTCTCTGTCAGAGTAACTCTGCAAGACATTATCCCACTTACAGTAGCTATAATAGCTGCTATCCGGTAGAGTAACTCTGCGTGACACTCTCGCCTTAGCAATGGGTACAGAGTTATTAGTCACAAAATGTCTACATGACGCGCAATCTTAACTCCATTAGTTACAGAGCTCTGAGTCAGAGTTAAACACTGCAAGCCGCTCTTATACTTTTATAAGCTACAGTTATGTCAGTAGTCAGAGAAACTCTGCGAGGCGCTCTCGCACTGGCAATGGCTACAGAATGTTCAGTTAGTCATACTGACTTTGTGAGAAGCTCTCTTACTTTCAGCAGACAGAGCTATTAGTCATTGAAACTAGGCGAGAAGGTACCCAACTTACAGTAGCTATAGAGCTCCCAGTCAGAGTAACACTGTGAGAAGCTCGCCATCTTGTTTTAAATAGCCTCGCTCTCAGCTAAGTTATTTGTAATATTTAAGGACCGGTGTACGTACATTGACAGGCCCCTGTCAAGCATGTTTTACTGAGTCCTATTCCAATTTAAATGCACGGATTAAACAGTTACTACGATGAAACAACTAACTAATGCGTGACACTGTGCCCTGTGATAATTTACTACAAAGTTATATCGGCATTAGAACACACATTCTCGGGGACTCTGTAATTCATGACACCGGGCATAATAAAGTTGGGCATGTTAAGAAAATCAACATGTCATAAAATGTGATATTCGATTGTTCGTAAGTGTTGACAGGAAAATGAAACATCAAAACAGACACGAGATGCTTTCTTGCCAATCGAACAGGATAATTTTTATTATGTGAATAAAGTTGTCAGAACAATTCACATAACTAGTATTTCACTTGTAGTAGTTTCAAGATTAACTTTAACTTTTACTTCGAGTATTTCACTTCTAACGATAAAAAAATATAACTCCACTGGTTCAGTTGTCAAAACAGACACGGGATACTTTTAATCATTCGAACAGGAATATTTTTAATATGTGAATAAAGTTGTCAGAACAATTCATATACTAAGATGTGTTTCAACTCCACTGGTTCAGTTGTTCTTGAGATACCCTGGCTGATTTTATGAAATTATTGTCAAATTAAATGTTTCTGTTCTTACACGTAGAAGCATTTAACACTATTTCACGCATGAGATGCTTCTGGATGTCAACTACTTTGTCTGCGTGCCTTAAGTCACGGTACAATTCACCAACATTTACAACGCAACTAAGTTGACATTAACTAATTAGATAAGCACAAATAATTAGCTTTGTCATGCCATATTGATATTGCAACAGTCGAAAAAATTGTTCCTGTTAATTTGACTATGGCCAAACACCCACGAAATCAAAGTCATTGTACTTTTTAACGCTTCATTATGCAAATAAATGAACGATAAAAATCAATGTGACAGGTGAGCAAATGCGTAACCAAAAAATGTTTTAAAATTGTGTCGGGCTAAAACGATCTGTATCGTGCTGCTAAATCGGTCGCATGACGATGTTGCGTAAAACTGACCACCGGATGGACAATACACATAAATACAGAAGATGGAAGATGAAAAGACCACATTTATTCATCGATAAATTCGACATCAATTAGGATCGTTAGTTTTAGCGGATAGCGCAGTTTGTGTCGTGTCAAACTTTAATTTTTCATAGTAGGATAGTTTATCGTGGAATAGTTTTGCCATGTCAGCTTTTAATTTCATTGTAAGTATGATTTTGTGTCCTTTTCTTTGCTATAATGGATTTAAATTTGTATTATGTTTTCTCGTGTTTATCCCTTTAATCATTTACATCGTTTGTATAGACAAAATCAGTATTGTTTGGTTAATTGTTTGAACCAGTCTTGTTATTGCATCCATTCATTTTTGAAAGGATACATAATTTTGACTTATACAGCTACTTTAGATAATTTAATAAAATTGGCACATTTATTAACAAACTTGTAATACATTTGGATTTTGTTGAACTTAGAAGCATTTGAACACACAAATATTGAAAGCGAGCTGAACATGTTAGATTACTCTTAAATAAATACACCTTTGACTTGATTGTACCAAAGACGTTTTGTTGTGTGCAAGCATTCAGAAATACCTTTTATTTGATAACTGTGTCATTTTTCATACACTTTTGCTTAGATTTAGAGGGACCGTTTCTGCTGCCCTTTATTGATAAAATACTTAGAAACAAATAAGAATAAGTGTACAGTATAAAACAAACAATAATAAAAAGAGAATGCTCTAAGCACTTGTCTTGAGAAAATGTTACTTCATGCTTTGTATTATTTTGATAGCAATGTTAAAACATCTTAATTCTGTCCCATTTTTAAAACAGATGCTGGTGGTTGCTGCCAGAGTCGTAGCTGGTTCAGGAAATCCTATTCATGAACGGGATGTTCAGAGCACACTTCCAATGCGTTTTCAAGAGTGTCCATTTGTGGGTTCTACATCGTTACAGATTGCACAAAATATTACTCAGGTACATTCTTAATCATTTTAAGTTTGTTTGTATTTATAGTGAACGTATATGTTTGCACGTAACAGGGTTGTAGATATGAAAATTATGTGTTACAAAAATCAGAATGCAGAATTTATCATATCTGATTATCCTTGCATTCAAGTTACCCCAGTAAATGTAATTTGTATACTAATGATTAGCATTCGAGCCCACTTATTATGTATATGTTTTATATTAACGAAAATATGTTTCATTTTCTTATTCTGTGCGAAAACAGCGTTGCGTGACAAATGCCACCAAACATTTTTATCTACGGAAGATAGCCACCGATTTATTCTTTTTATTCTATTTTTCCAATAAATACACCTTTTTTCAAGTTTTTTTACGAATTTATTGCGTTACTAATATCACTTTCATTCCATTACAATAATTACATGCTTAATTTACCTTGAATGAAGTTATAATCAGGCCAAAATAGTCAAACAGTCTCTTTGTTAATGACACTGTTTCCTCCACGGTTTGCACGACACGCAACAGTAAACATTAAACCTGAAGGTCTTGATCATAAAGGGAATTTAATTGGTATATTATATTAATTTAATTGGTATTTAAAATAAAGCAAAATTGTCCAACAGTGGCTTAAAATGCCTTACAAATTGTGTGGTCAAGTGTAAAACCAATTGACTTTTCTCATACTTTAGTTCCAATTGAGCAAGCTATCTGAACGGTGTTGCTACTACTGAACTTTACCAAACAAATGGTACAATTGGTGAAAAGAATCCAATGGCGACATTTAACAAACGTCTGTCTATCTTATATCGATATATGCTTGGACAATTTTTTTCCGTAACTCTTTATAAATGCATAAATGTAAAACAAAATGTCGAAAGAATTTCGACATTGAATATGTTTGGTTTCTTATATCTAAACCATGTCTGTCATATCTTTGTTAACAAAGAAAGTTGTTACATGTAGATATTGATGAGTATTCTATGTTTTTCCTCACACATGCAGACACCACGAAACTGCACCGGGGCCGATAACAACTGTAATTCTCAATCCCATTCACATCACCATCATCACCACAGCCATAGTCCATTCCAAGAATACATCCCTCAAAGAGGACAATGTGCAACAAGTCAGACCCAGCCCGAAAGTGGTCTTATCAACTCAGCTGGATGTACAGAGAGGTGGGATTATGACTACCATCCATTGAGGATTCCCTCTTATATCTGGCATGCTGTGTGTCGTTGTAATGACCATGGTGAATCTGGCGCTAGTATTGAACGTCCGAATGGAGGGTGTGATAGCAGTAATACTGATTGTGAAGCGGTAAGTATACGATTTATATATGCCTATTGTCCTTCTGTTATTTCTTTCGTTCTGTTGTTCTTGTGCTTGTGTCGCTTCTTTCTGTCTCGTGTTTCTTTCTTTACCTTTCGTTTTCTCTTTCTTTCTTTGTTTCGTGCTTTCCTGATTCTCTTTCCTTCCTTTTTACTTTTCTTTACATCCTTCTCTTTTTTAATATATCGTTTTTCCAAATTATCTGTTTTCTTTCTTCCTTTGTGTCTTTCGTTGTATCTTTCTTGATTCTATTTTTCTTGTTTTCTTCCTTTGTTGTTTTCTTTCTTTCTTTTTTTCTTTCTTTATTTCTTATTCTTATTCTTATTTCTTATTGTTTATGCTTATGCCATTTCTCGTCCTACTTGTGAACGTTAGACGTGAACTCGGATGTATAATGATAAGCCCGTATATTGTACATGGTACATGATGTACTTCTGATCTTGTACAGTCGCTTCCCGTTTACTGTTCAAATGTGTTGATTTGTCTTGTCTGGTTACATAATGCTTTCTCCAATCGTTTTTGGGGGGTCGACAATACCAAATGTTTTTACCACATTCTTTTGCTTAGGCAAGTTTATGTTTTGGTTTCCGTTGAGTTGAAAATGGGACGTTAATTTCGTGTTTGCGTTCCGTATGGTTGGTGTGAGAGTGGGACATTTTTCTTGAATAAATATGTTTATTGGGTTTCCCCTATTTCCCCATGACTCCCGACAATTAACCAATTAAACTTTGCATTGAGCTGCCACAGGCATCACGGGTGCCATCGACAAGGCAATACATAAAGACTATCAGTACGTTTTAGGATATTATGCTCGGTCACATTCAATATCTCACTTGAGAAAAGTGAAAACAATATAGAACATTTAGAACTTCTACAAAATGTTTAATTTAAATGTTCCGATTCAACTTGCATTCAGCACAAACATTAATTCAAACGAACCATGCACTATAATTGTACACATGTGGTATTAGCTTGTGTTGTCACTTGAGATAGCGGATAACCCCTAAAGTTTTGATAATGTTTTATCGCCAAAACTAAATATCGACTGCATTTACCGTCAAAGAAAATCTGTATGGAAAGATTTTGTTTAAACTGCGGGGGTTTTTTTTTTCAAAACACTATATAATGTCATTGTTTGTTGCTACAAGTTGAAGAAGAAAAAAAAGAATTAACACAATTTTGTCCATTTCCTTTTTCCACAGGTCTATCAAGAGGTTCGTGTTCTTTGGCGTACAGAATGTCTACATCACGACGAAGATCCTGTTTATGAGTATGAATGGAGGACACAAAAGGTTGCTTTCGCCTGTGTTTGCCAAGAAGTATCTTTATTTCACCCACCAACTACTGCTAGACCTCCCGAAAGTGGACATGGAGGGCCTTCCGATATCTAAGCCCATCTATGATTTAGATATCGTATTTGGTGCTTCGAGGCGTGTTTCTTCGCATGTTCGTCTCATTACTGTGCAGCCATGACTATGGAATTAGTTATTTATTTAAGAACACAATTGGGATTCGGTGTGTTTTTAAATGTAGCGTAAACATGTGGAAAATAGAACGTGCTACTTAAATTATTCATGAGAGGTATTCAAAAATGGCTGTGCTAAAGTTATGGTCCTTCTTGTCAATTGTACTTGGTTAACGTATAAGTTCTGAACACAAGAAATTTACATTAAAAGTGTCTAAGAAGGCCTTCATTTTGAACAAAACTGGGATGGTGTCTGCTAGCAGACGGGAAGATACCCTGGCCTGTTTTTAAGCATGGGATGGTTTACCACCATCCCGTGTAGTTTTACATAGGAAAGTAGGCGTATTGGGTGTAAAAGGACACTTTTATAGTAATGTTAAGGTTTAACAACACTTTTATGTATTGTTAAGGTTTAACAATATTTCTAGAATGATGATTCTTCTAGGAACTTAATGCACCTTTTCGGCGCAGAAACATGTCCTGCGCAAGAAGCAGATGCCCAAATCCATCAATTCAACTATGTGGCCATATTCCTTTGTTAAGAATAATTCTACATAAATGTAATGTGTCAAGGATTTAAACAAATTTATTTTACATGGATTACGTATAGCTGGCATTCTTCAGAATACAGTTATGGCAAAATTGATTAGTTGATAAAACTATTGTTTTAACACTCACGAGGCGTAACTAAGCCTATTTTGTTTGTTTCATCTATGCTTACACTCATAGATTTATGTATTTGTATAAAATTACTTTTGATGAATCCTTGTGTATCCTTTTGACATTGTTTAATGCCATATGTTTTGATGCGTTAAAACGAGTTTTCTTGTTTTCGCACTATATGTAGTTTATAGAAATATTTTAACCAACTTATGATGCAAGAATCATTTTGGTATGTGCCAAAAACTGTATAATCTAGTAGAATGTATCATTCGCTTAAAGATCATGACCCA
>JAUMTS010049902.1:602-10951 GCA_032273385.1 Ophiopholis aculeata | reverse complement strand
CTATGACATTGATGTCAATGATAATTGAAAGAAATTGCAAATAATAACCATAACAATTGTAAGAAAAAATATTAAAGCAATATAAAAATGTGTACGAGAAATAAAAAGTATATAATCTACGTTTTTTGACATATTGACAGGATTAAGACACAATAAGTTGTTTAAAAGATACCAGGTTATAACTAAGATATGATATGTAGATCCGCAAATACGTCAACGAATAGGTGCTACTTTGCATTACAGTTCTAATTCCTGTCCACTTTGTACCGAGGTGCCTCGAATCACATCATTTACTGGGTGGATATTGGATACAATTGATGCAAACGCCCTAAACGGAGGACTAAAAAGGGTTAGTGTGACATTGTATGCATGCTTTATTTCCTGTAGGTTATACAAATTGAAACGAGACCATTCAATGCCTCCACCGCTGATCTAACAGATGTCTACCAAATGTATAGTCGCATTTCGTCTTGTCCTGAAACATGCTAGCCCTCTCTGGCACAGTTGGATCACCAGCAAGCAAATTAATCAGATAGAGCTTATTCAAAAACGTCCTGGCGCATAGTTCTAGGCCATCAGTATAGATTGTATAGACTTATACCGATACAATGCAACTTATCAAGCTCTGCTCATTGGTGGAAAGGCGGGAGTATACTCCTTGGACGTTTTGGTGAGAAACTCCTCAAATCTGA
This sequence comes from Ophiopholis aculeata, assembly GCA_032273385.1. Taxonomy (NCBI): domain Eukaryota; kingdom Metazoa; phylum Echinodermata; class Ophiuroidea; order Amphilepidida; family Ophiactidae; genus Ophiopholis; species Ophiopholis aculeata. The sequence continues at coordinate 10,259 of JAUMTS010049902.1, read as the reverse complement.
GATTCACGCTTCAATGCTTCTTCCACCAAAAAGAACAGGTATGGCAGAAACCTCAGGCATGCACACCAGCTCGATACACCAAGATGCAGAACGGCACATGACAAAATTAACCAATAGCTCATAGATGCACTTTGAAGTAGGTTTTTATTGAAGGCCAAATTGTTTAACAAGAAAGTCTCTCGAGTTGGCGAATGAACTGCTTCAGAAGTGCCTCGAGCACCAACTGCAATGTGATGCTCCTTTCAAATTGAGAGAATAAATCCAAAATGAGTCTAAGAGATTACATTACACAGTTTTCTATGTCCTTTTCAGATGATCAGATGGGTTTATTTCTGTTTGCTATTTACATATCTTAGTAGATATTTGGCGATAGCTGGCCATCAATAATTGCTTTTACTTGAATAGAAAAGAGTATGTTTAAAAAGGAATAGTAAATATGCATTAAGAAAAAAGATTACAGATAGAAAAGTAGTGCGCAGATCCCCAGAAGCATATGATGTTCAAATAATAAGTTTTAAATAACAAGGATGTCGATCTTTTATTGTAATCAGTATTCTAAAAACCGACTTAATCTGATTCCCGTTTTCAGTCAGGTTTTAAGAATATTTTGTTGGAACTAACATGGTCGCGTATAGGGATCGTTGGATGCTGAATATTCCCTCTATCTTAGGGATAAACTGGGGAAATCACTCTAGTCTAATTTCAGTTTAAGTAGTTCTTAAATGTACCCTAATTTATATTGGGTCGACCTATATATTTACAGTTTCAAGGTTTAAATAGGGTCTGAGTATGCGTTTGACGGGGCCCTTTAACACATCTTAACAATTTCATTTTTGAATAAGCATCTCCCAGACAAAAAACATTTTAATTTATATGGTATAGGAAACACAGCATGAGAACAGCCAAGTAACGGTGTTAATAAATACCTGCTGGTTATTTGTCACAACATTAATGTTCCTAGTATAGGACTAATATCCATCATTGAATAGGTTCATCAGGATTTCCAATTGCAAATGAATATAGAGTTCTTATGAAAAATCCACTTACTATTTTTAGTAGTGACGTTTCACGTACTGACAGTACGCTTTCTCAAACTAGACTGGCAGCTGAGACTGATTTTGTAGTCGTGACGTCATCTTTTGATGACTACAGCTGAATCAACTGGCCGTAAAGGTGACTGAGTTGATAGGCCCCCTCGTCTGCGTTCATGAGTGTTCTTGATTTCCTGTTACCTCCTTTTCTCCTAATCCAAATGGATTCTAGAGTAGATACTTTTTACAAATTTGTGCCAAATCTCACAACTTTGCCTTTTATGTGCAATTTATGTAAAGCTAGTTCAACTGATATATTGTGAATGCACTGATGTCACCTGAACTTAGAGGCATATTCCCACATTTTCTGTCCTAAGCCCCCTCAATTTTCTCAAATGTCCAAATATTTGCATGATTGTATTCCATATTGGTGTAATAATATACCATGTAAATGCATGACTAAGCTTAGGTCGGTCCAGTTTTCCTTCACAATTTTTGGGTTTGTATTTTATTTGTGTGTTGTAGCATAGGAAAGCGTGTATGAACACAATGTCTTTTTTACTCATGTAAACATGTTTTGGGGAAAATGAAGCTCACATAGCACTTCAGTTAGATATAGCAAATAATCTAGATTGATTTTAGCGAAATCTATTTTTTGAAAAAAAATGTGGAAATATGCCTTTAACTGAAAGGGCTAAAATCAAATATTGGACAAAATGATTTGATAATTCCATATAGTGACATGTTGGTATATCAATTGACAGATCATAGAGGAATCAGCCAAGAGCATCTTGGGGCGTGTACCTATGCCAGTAGATATTGTTAAGGTGATGAAGAAACATCCTGTCATGTATGAGGAATCTATGAATACAGTCTTGATACAAGAGGTTATCAGGTAAGAAACCTTGCCTGCCTGCACTCTTTCTTATTGGCACTGACTTATTGTACTAAATGTAATGCAAAATACAACAAATATGAAAAGGAACTTTGTATCAATTTGTGATCATTAAACCATTGTATATTTTACATTAAAAGCTTTGGATTCCTACTCCAATTCGTTTTAATTTTGAAACAGATTCAGTTGGTAGCCTGGGGCACTTAACATTTGTCATGGAATCAGTAACACTGAAGTGTATCCCGAGATCACAATGGTAGTGATGTCTCCATGCGCACACACAATACTATGGCTTTGTTATATAGTCGTGTAACAAAACACATGCAAAAGTAAACAAGACGCAATAAAAAATGTGGCGCACATGGCGAAACACATTTTGACTGGAAATGACGACATCACTACCATTCTGATCTCGGGATACACTTTTAATGATTTACAATTCAAATGAGTTCTTTAAGTGATGGATGAAACCAAAATGAGGGTGTTTGAGTAACATTTCTAAAAACATTTGTGGTCATTGTGTGACAGGTATGCTGAAATGGGGTTTTAACAGCTTTTAAAAAGGGCATGCCACCTGCAAGTTGTAGATTAATTTTCAATCTTCCATACACAATATGAAGGGTAGCTATTGCATTAGATTAGGTTATATACGCTAAAATCCCTTTCCAATTAATTTTCTTTCTTGGATGTACTGATTCATAGATAAGTTATTTTCATGTAACCCAGCTATTGATTCTTGACTGTAATGTTTCATATGTAATGAATTTCTTTGTTTTCCCCATAATTCAGGTATAATCGGCTGTTGACTGTGATTCACCAATCTCTTAAGGACCTGTTAAAAGCCCTCAAGGGTTTGGTTGTGTTATCAGAAGCATTAGAGACCATGTCAAATAGCATGTATATCAATGCAGTGCCTGATATGTGGGCTGGAAAAGTAAGTTAATGACTTGAAAACCCACAAGGGTATCATGGTGGTGTTATCCTTGTTCACTTTGTGGGGGCAGTAGACTCTGCCCATATTATGTTCCAAAGCGCTTGTGATATGACATTTGTGCTCAAAGACAGTTACACATAACGCAAGCATAACGGTTAAGCATTCATCTAAATATGTGTCATGATAATACTGCCATGATGAAGTGAATAGAATTATAAAGACCATGATAAATAGCATGTGGGCTGGTATAGTAATCCAATGAGTTAATCATGCTGTATTGGAGTTCATATGGCTCTCTATTTTTGTATTGGGCTGCTATAGAAAAGTGGACCAAGCAAATTGAGCAAAGTCTAGAACTGCAGCTTTTGATACTTTGTGAAAAAAAAAACTTTTTGGGGGAGAAATATCATACAATGGATATTGACAATTGAGGTAGGAAAATAAAGAGATAGGCCTTGAAAAGTAACCTTGTTTTGTATAGAATGAGACACCAAGTACTGATTTACACTCATACATTCAAATTTCTTCACCACAGTTGAAAGTAAATTTGGTGTTTGTTATCTTATTACAGGCCTATCCATCATTGAAGCCGTTATCATCGTGGGTGACAGATCTTGTAGAGCGTATGAAATTTGTAGAGGGTTGGATTGATTTGGGCATCCCTAGTGTGTTCTGGATCTCAGGGTTCTTCTTTCCACAAGCTTTCTTGACAGGCACCTTACAGAATTATGCACGGAAAGCCATCATCTCAATTGATACAATAGGATTCGATTTTGAGGTAAGTCATAGCAACAATCTCAATGTGCACTATCTAACGAGAAACAATCAGTAGAGAAAAGAACTATATAGGAAAGTTTGATCTCATACCTACCTGCTGCCAGACTAAATGTGACTTACAAAGCAAGGTTCCAAAGCTAGACTTAGCTTCTGTAGTTTCCTCCTGCCCAGTTTCTGTAAGTTTACATTTGACACAGAGTAACTCTGGAATACAATGTAGTTATGTGGTGCAAAGTAGAGCAAACAATTTTGATATTATGTGGTATATGAAGTAAGTTATTACCTGTGCACTTGCTTTTTTTTGGCAATAGTTGTGTCAACGTATAATGGGCATGTTGATGTTGATACTTCATTTTACATTGACACTTAGTGCTCATGCATCATACTGTTATAGATTAATAGATTCATCAAAGTTTCAGCGCACATGTAATATTTTTCCACAACTCACCCCAAAAACCTATTGTGAAGTTTTTAACATATTGTACTTAATTAGGGGTGGCTTCAATAGCCATTCACTCCCCAGAGAGAGCTTCTCTCTAAAGGTATGTTGCTATTGTTTACTCTGAATTAGACAGTTTGCTAAATACTGATCACCTCTAGCAATTATTAGCTAAAAATTGGGAAGAGAAGTTCAGTGAACAAAAGCGAGAATTTCTCGAAAGCTGCGGGTCAAGTGCAAAGTTACATAGACAACTTGCCCAAATTCAGGAAACAGAACATGTCAGACTGAAGTGAGGAAGGCAAGCACAGGAAATGAAATGTAACTATTAAGAAAATAAGAAGTAAATAAGTGAATGATTGTGGAGAATAATATTTCCTCCCGTAATGCCATCGCTTAGTTTTTGCTTACAATCCTGCAGCCCATTTGACCACCGTAATTTCAGGTCATTCACCTGTGTTGCCGGCTGCATGACTTTAGCGCAGTTATGCGTTGCTCACTCGCGGCAGCGCGGACTGCAATGCGTCACACGTTGCTATAGATGTGTTGTTAATGTAAATCGGGATAGTTACGTTTAGCGTTTGTTACGAACATAGAGACATGATGACAGAGCTGCTTGCTGCTTCTTGCAACTAAAACGCAGCTACAATCAATATTTTCTCAGAGAAAAGTTCTCCCGTTTATGCAAGGGGATATCCTCTTCCCAAAGGGGATAAGGGGGAGTGAAGATATCTTGCCTGAGCCTATGGTAGCCAAGCCTTAACACTTATAAGTATATGTAAATCTCAATGTCACACATTTGTTGACAGGTTATGCGTGAAGCTAAAGATGATATAAAAACCAGACCAGAGAATGGGTGCTACATCTATGGTCTGTTCCTGGAAGGGGCTAGATGGAATATAGAAGGCCACAAACTAGCTGAGTCTAGACCCAAAGAACTGTACACAGGGATGCCTGTCATGCAGATGATACCCGCTGAGAATAGGAAGGAACCAGAGTCAGGCATCTATGTGTGTCCTATGTACAAGACACTCACAAGAGCAGGTGGGTACACATCTCATTAGGAACAAATGGTCATAATATGGCTTATTGCAATGTTTTTTTTTTGTCTTATTCTTAAATTCAAATTTTTAACTTTGTGAAATTAACTTGATTAGATTCCATTGTCAAGCAGAATGGTGACATAACAGATCAAAATAGACATTCCTGTGCCCCGGATAAAGTTTTATTCCTATTTAGGATGTTTAATATTGTCATCATTTATTCAAAACAAATATGTGTTTCTAAGAAATCATAAGTGAGGCATTTGGGGTAAATGAACATGAAAATCAACAGCATCTGTTTCCGTCTGTATGATTGCATTCTATAGCATTTGTACACTTTTCAAACTTAGCTTTCACACTTTTTGACACGAATTGTAACAGCTTTAGAATCATAGAATGGGTTGTAAACAAGATTAACCTGACAGGTTGATAATGATTACAAATATATACCAATCTGACAACACATGCCACAGTAACATGCTAATTGACAATTAGTAGCAAGTGCTCACAGGTGTAGAAATAGGTGAGTGGGCGGCATGTAGAGAAAAACAAGTTACACATGTCTGAAATGTATCTATGACAACATATTATGTGGGTAACAAATGAAATCTGAATGAAACTGATTTCCTTTCAACATAGAATTCATTGAGTGGACCGAATTGACTTAATACATGAAGTGAACTTTTGAAAAAAAGAGAAAAATTAGAGAATTCGAAATGATGCATGAAATGTACCAAGTGTAATAAACCTGAAGGCATAAAACATTATTGATAGAAAAGTGACAGCATAATTGATATATTGCCATATTATTTTGTGTGTTTAGGTACTCTATCTACCACTGGTCATTCAACCAACTATGTTGTAGCTGTAGAGGTACCAACAGATGAGCCACAATTCCACTGGATCAAAAGAGGAGTGGCACTTATATGTGCTCTGGATTATTAGACTAACCCACTTATCATGCATGCAGCGCAGTGGTGGGTTGACGACTGTGAGTGACGGTGTTGTTAGTGTCTAATTAAGGAAGAGGAAAGGAAGCAATATATAGAGTTAAGCAGATGTTATTGAAATATATAGAAAAGTTCATATTGTGTCAGAAGCATGTAATAAATACATGGTTTAAATAGTCATTTTGAAATAAGGTCCTGATCTTAAAATCTTACAGTTAGCTACTTTGGCTATATTAACAAATTGGCGTAGACTTCAATGAAAGCAATAATAAGTTACATAAAACTGATATTTTGTAATATAGAGGCATATTGTTGAAAACCAGTATTATATTTTAAATCAAATTATTTAAATACCTGATTACAGGGTATAAGATATAACATTCCTGCCATGTATAAATTTGTAGATATTTATAGAATGTAAATATATGAGTGTGTATATTTCTATGAATGTATCCGACCAGATTTTGCTGATGTATTCCTTATGAAACAATTTGTCTATGCAATATAACAATCAAAATGTTCAGGCAACTAATAGCAACTAAAATGACTTATCAAAATGTTTTTTTTAAATAATCACTTGAATGTAGCAGTTTATTATTTTAGTGTTTTTAAACCTTAAAAGGTCGGTCAGTCACTGGTTTATTTTTTTGGGTAATTATTGTATTTATCTTGATGTTGTTTTATTGTGTTAACAAACTAGTTTGGATGTTGTGCTATAAATACCCCATTTTGAACCCATGGCTTACAACTTCATTACACATTAATGATGTTGAGTCTGCTATTTTCTCTGTAAATTTGTGGATTTTGCTGTATGGAGTTATCAAATAATCTGAAATCAACTTGATGGTCATTTGCTCAAAATATAAAATAACAATGACAAATGTTACCATTTTAAGTTTATAGGAGGTATAATTAGCCTCCATTGAATATAATATTGAACTGCAATGCAGGTTTTATATCAAAATAAATTATGGGTATGTTCAGCATTTTACCGCAATACATAACTTGAATGAGCATTGAGTTTACAGATGCAATGTTGAAGTAATAGCTGGGATGTGCAGGTGAGGGTTTTCAGCTCAAAAAATTGATAAATGACTTTTTGTGAAATCCGTCCAGTACTACAGATCCGTCCAAGCTGTAGAGCAAACAGTGGTGCAAACAATTATATTATAATCTTATGAGGTGTGCTTTGAATATATTATTACTGAATTAAGTAGTCACTTGATCTAAGAACCGTCCATTGTATTACTGTACATACAATATATGAAACTTGGTGAGTATGTTTAGTGAAAACTCTTGACAGCACTTAATAAATATACTTTTATGGAACAAGATGTAGTTTTTTTGTTCTTGCTGTTGGTTGTTGTTACGCAACCCCCAATTAGATCTCCAACCAGGGATCTTCGTAGCATAAGTCGTCATTACCTAGGGATGTATAGAAGTCTGGTATCTCAATGCTAGGTTTGTGGGAACTCCTCACTGTCAAAAGCCTTCAAACTACGCCTGTTTGCTGCCACAGTCGAATCTGCTCATGCTTTTCTGGTTGTGGACTTACTTTTCGAAATTGGCTAAAGGCCTTGATGGAATGTACATGAATGTTAAGACTTGTTCTTAACATTGGAGTCAATATGTCACCAACAAAGATCTGGAAACTCCAGGCCCAAAGCTCTCATATAACATGACATATTTTATTTTTCCACGTATGCAACATACAGTATAATTAAACAAACCCATTTTAAAATAGAGCATAACTATTAAAACTACATTGTCGAGGAGAACTGGAAAATAAGCCGAAGGCCTGTCTACTCCAAGTCCCCAATAGTTAAGTTTCCTTATCTATGTCCCGGGGGGGCCAGTCGGATATGACTTTGTACGCAGGCGTGGCCAAAAAAAAATTCAGACACCCCCTAAACGCGTTTTCTTTTTAACAAAAAATACACCTTAAATAACTTTTTGGATGCCTGAACCTTGAAAAAACACCCCTTTTCACGCGTTTTTTGTGGTGTTTAACCTAAAACTATACCCTTTTCTTTGAAAATCAGTGTTTTTGACACCCTAAACGCGTCACGCGCGTGACGTGCCAAAATTGAAAAAACAACCCTTTTCACGCGTTTTTTTGGCCACGCCTGCGTACAGAGTCATATCCGACTGGCCCCCCCGGGGTCCTTTCACCTTACCTGGCTGACAGGTAGTGCTGGCTATGCTACTGGTCCATACATGAAAAGAACTGCTGAATTCTATACAGATTCAGATTCAAGAAAAAAGAGTTCTTTATAGTTTTATACTCGGGTATTTAAGTATGTTTCTTGACTCACATATTATCCATTTTCGAATACCACCTAGAATAGGTCCAGAAAATTATTAACAAGAGCAGCAGTTGATGGTAACATCTTCTTTTTAAATCACAAATATGTAGGTTTAGAAATGGACATTCACCTGAAATCCTTGATTAAACTATTTTAGTGAAGTTTTACTCTTTCAAAAGTGTGCTTACAAATCATATAGTATGCTTCATTCTAAGCTAAGTTATCAAATAATTTATGTTTGTTAACCTATTGTACATACAACACTTTGTACTTGTTTGAAAAAAAAAGTTTTACTGTTAATGACGATTATATTATTTAATTAATTTATAGTAAAATTAACAAAATCAAGGTTGAAGCTGGTTTTGATTGTTCTAAACAATGACAAGTGGTTTGACCGCACTGAACCTTGACTGGCGGTTGAATGTTGCGGTTATCCCTTATTTGGAGGCAAGGTAGTGTAGTGGTCAACCCAGGTTCGATTCCTAGTCAAGTCGGTTGAGATTCACAGTGGAATACATAAAGCCTTCCAAAGGTAGCTCTCAATAAATCTGCATTCCTCCAAAATATCCTGAATAGGCCTTGAATATAAATGTTCCAGTTTTAAGCACGGTAGAGTTGAACCCATTGCTTGAAAGGGGCAACTCGGTTGGAAGGCAGGATAATTGACAAACAAGCCGCGATTCATGTAGTTGCTTGGTTTTGTAGGTTTGTCTCCTATTAAAAGTTTTCTCAACAAAACGGATGTAATAAGCCCATAAGCAAACTACATGTGGTTATTGTTCAACGTTTACTTGAACCTGATAAATACAAGAAATGTTAGACCAATAAACAATTACTCTCCGCCTTTGGAAAATAAATTCTTAATCTAGTCTCAACTACCACAAATCATCCCGTTAGTCAGAGCAGTTGAGTTTGAGTTTGAGCTTTACAAAAAAAGGCTAAACAGACCTAGCCTATAATAATTGATCATGCTGAACTTAGTTGTATTATTATATTATGTTGTTTACTTTAGAGTCAGAGAACGGGAAGTTGTAAAACGGGCCCCAAGTTACACAATCGCGTCATGTGGTGGTCACTCAAGTCAAACCTATTAAGAGTAGACCTACTTTCATAGTATGAATATTGATTCAAACAACAATTTAAAGTTTTAAAAAAAGTACTACATATATATCATACAGAGAAATTAACGTTCAATTATAAGTATAAATTGTGTTGTATTGTTTCAAATGTTTTAGTGTTGAAATATATGTTAAGGTGTAAATAGAAATATTAATCAAAGTAA
>JAUMTS010049791.1:0-10952 GCA_032273385.1 Ophiopholis aculeata | reverse complement strand
CCCAGTGACGTTTTCTTTATAATATTTCAATGTTTCAACTCACAAACCGGGCGATTCGTTCCCTATTTATTATTGTGTTATTAAATGAATGGTGTGTTTTCTCATTGATTTCTTTGACGTTTGAATGCATCAGGAGGACATGTAGTGGCTGTAAGACCTTGTATTTTTGACGAAGAAGAAGCGATTGCCAAGTGGGATGAAGTTGAAGTCCAGGATTGTGGTAAAGAAAGAGAACCTGACCTTGGAAATCTTCCAGAGGTATTTGAATATTATTCCAATCAGCATATTGGCGTGTTTTGTTCTTATATTCTACATTCAAAGACCAACCAAAGATAAAAATACACATGCCCCTATAAGCTATCAAGGCAGAGGTTACCGTTCGGATATTGCCAAATTATCTCTTTTTTTATCTTCTTTTTAATTTAATTACAATACCGAATCCGATTATTTCATTCATATTTTTGAAAACAATGCTTATTATCCCTCCAGGTACCGGTGGTGGAGAATAACGTTGAGGAAGTGGCCGATGTACTGAAAAATCTGACTGACGGCATTGACAATATGGAACCAGATGATGTGAATGATATTGCTGACACTTTGCAGAATGTTGTCGACGTTGAAGATCCTTCTGAAGAGGTAAACGAAAAGGTGCTCTAATCAGTATCTCAAAAATGCCCCGTGCATGAGCGCTACCTAACATTAGTTCTCTGAAGTCAGACGTGTATGTCTTTGATAAAATGATACGAAATGGTTTGTTACTGAAACACTGCGTACAGTGTAATACATGGTGTACAAAAAGTCCATGCCCATTTATGAAGCTCCATATCTCCAACAATATCATTTGTATGATAACATTGAAAATATTTGTAGATAAGAGTAGAGCTGGGAACTTATTTTGATACCACACGTAAGTATAATGGTGATCCAATAACATAATAACACCGACAGAAATATGTTGCCGTATGACACACATACGGCAACATATATTTTCACTTTCAGGGTGTCAAGTGTGCATAGCCGCTTATCAGTAATCTTGAGCAATTTAGACATTTTTTGTCAAAAATGCGCAATACTACTATGGCGTCCAGAAAGTAAACATGTATGGTATCACTTGTTTCGTGACCACTTCTTTTGATCAGTGTCTAATATGTTGTTGGATTGCCAATAGCATGAATATAGTTAAGGTTTGGTATCAAATTAATTTACAAATGTTCCTCTATCTAGATATATTTTCATTTTTACTACACGAATGACATTTTTGGAGATATGAAGCTTCTAAAAACGTGCATAGACTTTCTTGATACCCTGTATTTTAACACATTATTCGTTTCATTAGGTGACATCATCGGTCGTTGAAATTGTAGGAAATATGTTAGAAGGCAACTTGGAAAATTCAGAAGAGTCGGCAAGTTCTAGCTCCAGTATTGTTCTTTCTTTGGAACGTCAAATTGAAATCGCTTTAGAGGGCCTTGGTGCTGTACACATTGTAGACCCGAACATAGCTGTTGATGCTCTTACTATCGAGTCCTCTGAAGGCGGAATAACTGAGATTATTGGGAGCTTGACATTTCTGGTCAAAGATGATGGTAATGAAGACCACGGCGATCTTTCTGATGACAGAGTTCTAACTTTGACTAATGAAAACGACATACCGGTTGATATAGAAACAAGTATACAACTTCCGGAGAGCTTGTTTTCATCACAACTGGTAATGGCTGGTAAGAAAATTTTAGAATTTTGAAAAGTATTTTAATTCTGAACAATGTATTTTCTTTGTTTTTATTATGTGTTTGACAACCATAGTATGGCAATAGATCATTTGGTATTACTTAATATTTGGTTAATATCAGATTTGAATCTATAATATCACAATATTATATTGTCATAATTAACACGGGAATCATTTGTATAATATTGAATTTTTTACCTGATTTCCAAAAAACCAAACCCAAGATCACCACTACAGTGCTTTATTGTGATAATTAGCATACAGTTTTAATCATTTTAATCCAAAGTCTTGTACTTACCGTCTGGATACTATTCTATCTGATCAAATTAACTTAGATACATTTTAAATTGTTTGACACAATCAGGTAGCCAAAAGGTGAGCTTCCATATTTATCAGAATGATTCACTCTTCATTTCACCGGAGACGGGCGCTTCTTCAAATTGGACGGTTGCAGGAGCAGTTGTCGCAGCAGATATATTAGAAGCGACCAATATAGATTTACCAGAACCGGTCATAGTCAAATTTCTGCCTTACCAGGTTGGTAATTGCAATCGATTCTAGTCTAAATAGAAGTTGAGGATTCGATCCTTTTAACATATCATAAAGCACTGACTTCGAACTCATTAGACTCGCCCTTGAATCATATAAATCTTCTCTTCTTTTTATATAATTATTTTCTATATTCACCCCTTGAACTCCCGCTTTTCGGTACTTTCAAGAAGACATAGACCACACCACTATAAATAAATGTAAAAAAAAAATGTAAATTGAGTAAAGGTATATCTATAAGGCAAAAACAAATTCATTTTGAATACTTTCATGAATGAAGGGGTGGGCACAATCAAGTGCTAAACATTATAAAGTACATGTTTGGATACAAAGTGTGTTTCATTAAACTCATTTAAAACCAGTAATAAGTCGGTCTACTCCTGGCTCTAGGGGGTAATTCGTGACCATCTCTTAATTACTCTATCAACCATGATTTTATTGTTGTTCATATCAAGACTATCCAAAAAAGTTTGACAAGGTGACAAGTCCAAAAATGGTTAACTTTTTCTACAGAGGGCGTTTTTCAAAATGGTCGCCAATACTCTTATTTTATACTAACTATATCCCAATTTCTGAGGCACCTACAGACCTGATTTAGGTGTCTATACCTATGTTTTCAGGGTCAAGGAACCCCATAAGATCAGTAACTATGACTTTGGCTACTTTGGTAAGGCAGTCATCTTGGTTTTTAAAATGGCCGCCAATAATTTTATTTTATACCATATCTCAGTTTCTGAGGCACCTATAGAGACCTGATTTTGGTGTCTATACCTATGTTTTCAGGGTCAAGAAACCCCAGGTTTTAGGTTGCAGCATGGTAGTTGTTATTTTCTGGCTGTATTCTATATTAAATCAGCAGTTATTACACAACTTAATATGGAAATGTGTAACACTACAATGTAATTCGGTGGAGGTTTGGGCTCAAGCAATCTAATGATACGATCAAAAAAGTTATTCAAAGGTTACAAGACCAATGTTGTTATCGCCAATGATATTGATGTAACAGTCAGTCTATACTGTTTCATGTACCTATCTTTCTTCAAAAGGGTCTCAAAGAGCTGTGTTTACGGGCAGAGAGAGGCAACGCTACCCTTTTTAATGCTCTTCGCAGCACTACACAGCCTCACAGGTTGTTATATTACCAGTAAGATAGGTTAATGTGACCCACTTAAAAGGATTTGAAAAGGATTTGGTGCAACAGCTCCACTAGTTCCTACACTGATTCAGTATGCAGAACAGTATTTCGTGAATGTTGTAGATGCTAGGAAAAAAGTCCAGCCATTTCCTAGAATAAGAGCACATCAATTTGACTTGTCAAAATCAAGCTCTCATCTTAAACTTCCGACAACAAGTCAAGGCCTTAGACCCCACATCTACCATCCCTTATATTATATGTACATAACAGAACTTGTCTTGGATAAGCAATTAAACATTGTAGTTTAACACTTGAGAATTGTCATCTGTTACCATCTACATCATGGATAACAGCATTGGTAAAATGATGTATGTTCTGCAAGTGTCAGAGAATGGATAAATGTAAAAAAACCTTACAACTGATTTCATATATTGTACTGTCTGCCTGCTCACTGCATTCTACATAGAGTTCAATATCCTTGTGTAGTGATACTATTATTCATTCATTCATTGAAACAAAACTACTCATCTGATAATTCCCACATGCTCATTGATGTACGTACGAGCATAACAAAAATGTATTAATGCTAATCATAGACATTCAAAATGTAGTATAAAGATATATATAATGTTAAAATAGGATGTACATGGTGTATTACATTGACTTACTTTTGGGAGAAGCATCTGGATCTGGTTCGGGAGTTGTGACATGTCCTCGTCAATCAGGAATATATCCAGCCAAATTGCTTAACGACCTGGATTTTGCTGATGATATCGCACTTCTCGAGTCATCAATACCACTAGCCCAGTCTCAACTCTCGAGAACTGCCGATGCTGCTGCAGTTCTTGGCCTTAAAATCAAAAAACGGAGTATATGACTATCAACTGTCAGCAACAGCCTTCCCCAAAGTAAACGGAAACACTATTGATCATGTGATGAACTTCAGATACCTAGGATCCATGATGGGATCCAGTGCTTGTGACCTGAAGAGAAGGAAAGCTCTTGCTTGGACAGCCTTCTGGAAGTTAGAACACCTGTGGAAAAGGGCTACAATTTCAATTTTCAACAAAGTTAAGCTGTTTGACACAACCTGTGTTACTGTCTTGCTGTATGGCTGGATTATATCTAAAGACATGGAAAACAAACTCATTTGCCACATCCCGCTATCGCATTACGTGAACATCAAGAGAGTAGACGCAGAGTACCAAATGCTGCAATCTACAATTTGACAGAGACAGCGCCCCTTGTAGAGAGAGCCATTACTCGTCACCTCGGCTTGATGCCTGATGATGAGCCTGTCAGCATGGTCAGAGAGTATGCATGGTATGTCCCTACTTATAGTAAGAGGATACTTAGAAGGTAATGAACCTATCCAGTATCTTCTGGGAGATATGGACAGCATGCTGAATCAAAGTCAGTTGTCAGCAATTGCTCAAGATTACCATAGCTGGAGGAAACCGGTAGTCGCCTGCTCCGCAGCCAAACTATGATCATGATGATGATATACAGACCAAATAAATGAAAACCAGGAAATAATTAATGCCCAATTATAGACATTTGAGGTAATAGCTGTCTTATTGTGTTATAGTGTTCTCATTCGGTTTTGACCCTGAAAACAAGTATATAGCCATCAAAATTATGCCTTTACTGGTGTTTTCACGACTGATAACAAACTCTAATTCTTGGCAGCCATTTTGAAAATCAAGTAGTTGCCCTTGCCAAAGTACCCAGTGTCATAGTTACTGATCTAATGGGGTTCCTTGACCCTGAAAACATAGGTATAGGCACCAAAAGTAGGCCTCTAGGTATAAAATAAGATTATTAGCGGCCATTTTGAAAAACGCCCTCTGTAGTAAAAGTTAACCATTTTTGGGCTTGTCACCCAAACTTTTCTGGATAGCCTCGATATGATCAACGATAAAATCATGGTTGACAGAGTAATTAAGAGATGGCCACGAATTACCCACTAGAGCCTGTAGTAGTCGAAAAAAGTTGAGGGTTAACCAGCTTATGCGCCCACCACTTCAAGTCAAGTAGAAACGGGTATATTTCACTTTTACCAACATTTACCAATGTTTACTAGTCGTGTCGTAAATGTAAAATATCAAGTATTCTTTCCTTAAGGTCGACACCGTTATTATATATTTCTAATAACAGAACAACAGATTCATGGTTGCATCGTCTTTGCTAACAACAAATTAAACGGCGAGCGTGATAATAAAGTTTGAATAGAATTGGATTATTTGCGCTATCAAAATAAATTTACATGATATTAAATATTTCTCAGATACCAGAAATACCCGAATATGTTCAGAATACTTCCATCTGTGTATTTTGGGACTTCGAGCTGCGAGATGGAGTCGGTGACTGGTCCTCTGATGGTTGTACTTTTAACGGTATCGAAAATGGTCGGGTGGTGTGTGAATGTAACCATCTTACAAATTTTGCAGTTCTTATGGTAAGTGTCAATAATTGATCTAAATTGAATTTCTTTTGCACTTGATGAAGGATTTAGAACGCAAAATATGTTGTAATAAACAAGGCAGTATTATTATAGGTAGGTAATGGTGGATCTATCGGACGAGGACACAAAGCACATCTAGGACCAAAACTGGTACAAAAGGGATACCTTATGATAAAAACAGAAAGAAGAGGCAAGGTATAACAGTAGCAAGCTGTCTCTCTTGGTGTACAAACGTGTTGTTGTTATGGTCTGACCAAAGAGTTACATAGTCACGAGTATTTTAATACTCATAAAATAGTTGGTGTCTATATAAAAACTATTTACTCTGACTTAAC
Organism: Ophiopholis aculeata; assembly: GCA_032273385.1. NCBI lineage: Eukaryota > Metazoa > Echinodermata > Ophiuroidea > Amphilepidida > Ophiactidae > Ophiopholis > Ophiopholis aculeata. The sequence continues at coordinate 4,740 of JAUMTS010049791.1, read as the reverse complement.
TTGCTACTGCTCTGTATGAATAAGTTGGTCTATGATTGAATTTAGTATTGTTTACCTTGATAAAGAATAGTTTACTATTCAAAAGTCGGTCAGTTTCTTGTTATTAGTTAAGCTTTGCTGTTTTCTATGTTTGTATACTTCTACACACGTGCTTATTGTACAGACTTGTTTGTTTTTAGATTTTGCTCGTCTTGTTTTGTATCATTTGTTTCTGCTTTCTTAGCAGTGTTCTCCCACATCTAGTTGGTATACCTTGCCCATGGTTTTCCGTTGTTATACTACCATTCTGAATTCAGAGTGTAGCTTTCAGCGTTATAACAATTATTTCTGACGTAAAACGTCGTTACTGAACGGGATTGAAACCTGTAACACAATCGAAGTGTTGCAATATTGCAACTTTGTACGCTTCGTAACGATATTTATATCCAAATAATAAATTTTGAACCTAGCAAGTTTGTTTTTGTACTTAAGATAACTTAACATCATTTATATTTATATTTAAGGATATCACTGGCCATGACATGAGTGGTGCAAAAGCCCTAGCTCTAGATATAATTACGTATGTCGGATGTGCCATATCTATGATTGCGCTTGTTACAACGCTGACGATATTCCTTGGATTCAGGTAAATCAAATTGATTTAGTCTTCTAAACTTTTATTTATAAAAATGGGAAATAATGGATATAAATTAAGGACAATACAATATAGAATTAGTTCTGAACTTCTTTGCATTCATCTTTTTCAGAAAACTTCGAAGCACTCGCCAGCGTATCATCCTTATCCACTTCTGTTTTTCACTTCTGTTCCTGTATATTGTATTTATATCTGGGGTTGATACTGCTGTGGGGTCCGACGTGGGGTGTGTCACAGTCGCTGCACTAATTCATTACTTCACACTAACCACGATGATGTGGATGGGTGTTGAAGCCCGAAATCTGTATTCGAAACTAGTGATTGTGTTTGACCCAGAGAAGGATTGGTTTATGAAAGTTGCCGGTTCTGTAGCTTGGGGTAAGTGATCATTTTGGTTCTATGTTTCAATTACGCTTTAGGCAAGTCTCATTTTTGTCTCATACATGTAGCACTTTTAGCATTTTTTAATCTTTTTAAATTTAGATTAATTACGTTATTCGAATCATATTACCACAGATATGACATTTTAGCAGATGGAAGTTTACTAAGTGTTTGTTATTTTTTATATTTTTAAACTGAGTTACCCTCATTGACGAACGCTAAGAATTAGTGCTCTCAGAAGAAAAACAAACCAAAGCCCATACATTTTTCCCAAGGTAATTATTTATTAATGCATCTTTTTCTGAATCCATAGGGTTGCCTTTGGTTGTCGTTGGTATTACCCTTGGAGTAGACTTTGACAATTATGCCAGCGATGATTAGTAAGTATTTCTTATTGATTCCTTCTATTTTCTTAACTTACGTCTCGGCATATACAAGATGTACTAAAAGATATTATTTTGATGATCAAATTTAATCTTATTGGTAATCCCACAACATAATAACAGTGACTAAAAGATTCCGTCGTATGACATACATTACCACATATTTTCACTTTGATGATTTGTGTGTATTTTGTTTTGTATTTTGCTGTTTACATTCGCGCTTAGATCTTTCTTCTCGGTTACATACACTTGGGTTTGTTTCCCGCCATATTTTTATTGACTCTGTACTTGAATATGATGGATAGGAGAAAACATACAGTCATTGACCATCAGATCCCTTCTCTTACGCAAAAATTCTATACAGTATTAAGTAACCGAACAAATTCTCTTTATAATATACTTGTGGGCTCTAATGTATGTGTACTTTCTGGTGCGCGTCGCTGCTTAGCAGTTGTCTTGTGCAATTTGGTCGTTTTAAGCTCATCCCAACGGTTGAATTTGAAGCCCGGGCCAAGTATTAATTTGCATGCACTAACATTTACCTTTTAATGTTACGAGATACCTCAAATCATAATCAACAGAATAATTCTGAGATCAGCGAAGAAAGTTTGAAATTTACAATACTACAATAATACAGCTATGCATACATGGCGTTCAGAAAGTAAAAATGTAAGGTATTACTTCTTTTGTGACCCGTTCTTTTAGTTACTGTTATTATGTTGCTGGATCAAACTCTAAATATATTGTCAGTTTTACATGTAATACAAATGAAATTTGTGAAGATATATTTTTGTGAAGATAATTTTTTTCAAAAATAAACAAAGAATTTTTGGACACCCTGTATTTCTACAATTCTTTTATATTTATTTATATCTGCTTTAAAAAGACGAAACTACTTCGTACAAAAATCATCAGGAATAAATATTATACCAGGGTATATGGTAATATTGGAGGGTATTGCCCAATTTGTGTTTTTCAAAACAAATATTGTGTTTGGTATTATCTATACGAAATGTTCTGTGTTACGAAAGTGTAAATTCAGAACAGGAAATTAGGAGAAGATGTTCATAGCGCCATGAGTTTAACATAAACTATTTATGTAACGTACTTATTAAGGAATAAATTATGATTTATGTAAAGCCTGTTCACATAGCAAATATTATATTCGATTCATTGATGTGTAGTTCTTGTGATTATTTCGTTTTATTTGTGAGTTCATTGTTTCATTTTGATCACAGCTTTTTCTTGTGTCAGTTTCTGTATTTGTTGGAATTCCTGTAGTTGTTTTGGGTCATTGTGTTTTGCTTGTTACAAGAATTGTCCACATAGTTAAAACTTGCAGTATTACAATTGTAACAACTCCATCCCGAACTCCATGTTCTTGTCAACTATACATTTTGTACAGGCATGTTATTTTTCAAATCAGTTTCATGTTGTCTCAAGAAGTCACTTGTTGTTTTTGAAGTACAAGATATTAATAAGTACTGTTCTGCCTTCATGAGTCAGTTTCTTCACATGTCCTATTCACACAAAGTCTGTATGGCTGAAGAAGTCTCGTCGTTGTCTTTGATTCTTTGTCCGTCTGTTCTACTGTCTAAGTTTTTAATGGTAAATGTCAGTGACCACGTCATCTTGTTACGTGTTCGTGGTGGAGTGGTGGAGGATAATGTCATATTCAATTATGTCCATAGCTGTTCGCACATGCGACATATTGCTGTGCCTCTTCGTTTTACAATTCTTAAATGACGCTGACGAAATTCCTTTCCATTATTTTTCAGTTGTTTTATCCCACCTGGCCCTTCTCTATACTATGGTCTTTTGCTTCCGATTGGTGTTGTTCTGATGCACAACTGCATAACATTTATCTTAGTCATGCGCAGTATTATGAAAACCCGAATGAAAAGCAACAAGACTCAAAACAAAAAGAAGAACAGTGAAATATTATCAAGATTGCAGAATGCAGTCACAATATCAGTTCTACTTGGACTGACATGGGTTCTCGGATTCTTTGCAATCGAGGGGGCAACATTTACTTTTCAGTTACTTTTTTGTCTATGCAATTCATTTCAAGGACTTGTTATCTTTCTTTTGTTCTGTTTTCGGGCAGAAGATGTAAGAAAGACTCTAAAGCCGTATTTCAGATGGGTGAAAATGCCCGACATACGGCGTGGTCATAGTTATGACGTCAGTGGGGTTGAAAGCAAAACAATGTCTTCATCAACAGACCCCATATCTTTATCAACATACAATGTCAGTTTCCAACCGTCTGAGGATGATGGACTTCAAGCTTCAGAAAAAGGGTTTCCTGCCGCTACGAGAATAGAAAAGACAGAGGATCTTGATGGACATCGACAAAGAACAACAAAGACATAGACAGGCGAATATATGCTCTTAAATAGTAATGTTTTTTTTTTATGAATTCATGGTTTCCGGTTTCAAGTGGCACAGATAAGTGTCAACTCAATGGGCACGTGGTAGCTCGTGGTATCTCCTTTAAAAGCAGCATTAACAGAATAATGTAGACCAGGTGATACTATTGAGTGGTTTGTAGTTTTTACCATATCGAAGAAACAAAACATGAAATCGTTTTCACTGCATTTGTGCTGAATGCTGTGTGTTTTAAGGTTATTTTTGCGAAATAGATATTTTGTATACAAATTCTTGACATTTTAATATTTGGTGTATACATATGTGCTGATGACATTTTTGAAATACAAAAGAGGGTTTTCTGTCTTACTTTTAATACAAAATCGGTTCCAGTAAAGGTATTTTTTTGCCGGTTTGGGGGCTAGTTATTTTACTGTAGAATCCAAAGTAAAAGTCAAAAAAAATCCCATAAAACCTTTCATAACTAACCAAATATCGTACAGAAAGTTCTTATTTTCACATATGTGTTCTTTAAAGTACTGAAAGAAACAAATATGGTTTCCGTCTTACTTTTATAATAAATAGCAAAAACGAGTCAATGTTGGGCAATTTTTCCCAGCAAGATTGCTTAACTAAGAGTCATACGCATTTAAGCTTGCGCATGACTGCGCGTACCCATTGTCCCCAGAGAATTCGCGGGCGTAAATTAATGAGTTTTATAAACACGCTTTATATGGGTTATAATCTAGGGCTAGGCCGGCGGTCACTATGCGTTTCAATACACCCGTTCACGGTTACGGCCGCAATTTTGAACGGAGTTTCATTAACAACCTTTGAGATTTCTTGTTGTTATGCTAAACTCTTCCCTTTGAATTATAATTTATTATTACCAAAAATATGTTTGCTTAAGGGGTCTCCAACTAGTTGATGGTTTTTTACTGTAAATTACCGAATGCTAATATTGCATTGTTTATT
>JAUMTS010049680.1:0-10960 GCA_032273385.1 Ophiopholis aculeata | reverse complement strand
ATCGTGATCTCTTGCCGCGGTCAGATCTGAAGCGGCAAAATATTCTTGACAAAATATACGTCACGGCGGCAATTGCGACAAAGCGGCAGATACTCTGAAGCCAGCATAAGAAGCCTACTATTTGAGTCAGAATGATGAAAATAACTTGCGATTAAATTATCCATATGATGTCACAGCGTGAGAGATGAGAAGGATCACTGATGGTATCGTCACAGCAGGGAGATGTCATATGGGGTTAGAGATGCGTATCCAAGATGCAAGGATCACTGATGGTATTCAGTAATGAGATCCACAACATATTTTACTATGCAAAGTTATTTTGATAATGGATGACTACAGAATGAGATGTCAGGACTATGCACTTTTTGCTGAAATTGTGTCATATTTAAGCAGCCATTTTGTTTTTAATATCTGTGCTTTATTGATACCTCGGTAGTATTGATTTAAAACTGGTTAACAGTTTCCATATGTCAATAGAAATGTTTTATTTGCTGATGCATATAATTACAGCTAATTAAGAATTGAGAAAATGATTTCCAGGATGTTATGGATAGGGTATTGGCCAGAATAAGCTTGGACCATGGGTCCTCATGCCAGGGGAAAAGCCACCCCCTCACCCTGAACTTTATATAAAATAATGCAGAGTCCATGGTCTTTCTGTAGAGAATCTAAATTTTCAGAGCTTCGAGATTCTCACCTTATGTAACGGGTATAAATCTGTTTTGTCCTCCAGGTTGTCCTCCTTCCAAAAGTCCGATTATGGAAATAAAACCGAATGAATGAAAACAATGAATGGTAACACCATTGTAATGATTTGAGATTTGAAAGTGGGATGGTGGAAACAATCTAATGTCCCACAAGAAAATCAAATGACTTTTGCATAATCTACTAGCCAATATAGTACATATACCATGCATATACCATCTTCTTGACAAATAAAGTGCCTCACTTGCTGGCCCCTGTAGATGTTAATGTGCTTTCAGCTGACAGCAAGGTGACATGCCATACTATCAGGTGTTAGCAAAGTGCTTTTAAAGTGCATTTTATATCATTCTCTCCTCATGGATGTTTCTCAGTAGGGAGTTAGTTGAGTTTTATGTTGAGTTTTCACCGACTGCCTCAGTTGCTAGCTCCAGAAGATGTAGAATGTGTGACTTTCAAGTTTCAGCTGACAGTACAGTGTCGTGCCATATGGGACCAGGTGTTGGCAAAGTGTTTTTAAGTGCATGTTATATTATTCTCCCATCATGGAGGTTTTCTAAGTAGCGAGTTGTACACAGACGAGTTCAACGAGTTCAGCATCATGTTTACAGTTTCATTCCTTAGTCTCTATTTGAAAGTTCAAAGTGAAGTTTTGAAACCTTACACTGCTAGAACGCTCAGCAATCCATGAGCATGATAGAATGACACTTTGAATTTGGGAAAGATGCATGTATGCATTGTGCACAAAATGACAGGTCACATACAAGTCAAACTTTCACATTAAAGTCAACAAGTTTTTTCACATTAATGAAGTCAAATAATCTCAATTAAAGTTTGTAGTTGACCTGACAAATCAATCATTCACCAACCTTGCCAAAGATGCTTTCTTACACATTTTTATATCAACATTAATTATTCAAATCAAACCAAAAGGCTTAATAAACATGAAATACTTTTAAGCCCTTGGAGAATAACAGTCAGTCACTAAAGTAAATAGTTGAAATAATATTCCCCTGATTAGCATTATTGTGAAGTGTTTGATCCCTTAGGGTATTTCCCATTCTAGTAGTAACTATAGCCTTGGTGATTGCTGTACAACACTATGTATGGGATGACCTCATGGTGTCCTCAACATCAGGGATCAGCTTAGAATTATCTTGTTTTGATGAATAAGCATGATAAGGGGAGTTCTAAAAAACTGCAGTGTGGTGATGGCTTGTGTTGGAATTCAAAACATTGATACGAAATAAATGAATATAACACATGGTGTTTGGAACATCAGTGACATTACAACATTCTTGATTTGATTGCATGAACGTAAAATCCTAGTGAGTTTTGGGGGAAGGGACAAGATGTTCTGGTGACTTAAATCCGGGGTCATTCCTGGGATTATTCCTTTTCGGGTCTATGTTTTGTTGGAGAAAGTGAACAAGAATTTTACAGGAGAAGTTATTGTTTTAGATTTTGTCAGATTTTGATTAATGTTTAATGTGGAAAAGTTGAGTAATGTGAGTTTCTTCAGAATATTATTGTCAAATGATATAAGATGGACTAAACTCAGGCTATTGAACCAAATAATTCTTTGATTGAACTAGCTCAGTTACATTAGGAGTGTGTTGGTATGTGCATAGATCTTCAATTGGATCTTGACACATAGACATAGCATACAGTTTCAATTTTATACTCTACTCATAGCCCTGAATTTACCAAAGGGAAAGATTTTGTGCCAAATGTTTTAAGAACAGGCTAATATTTTTGAGGTGTTTGTTACACGTTGTCAACCCCGTGTGGCATGCAAATCATGTTTCTTGGTACACATAGTCTGTTGTGAATTCACACGTTGCTAGCGAAGGGTTTTACACTTTTCATTGTACCTGAAATGTAATGCTTCCATGTTTGTTTCTTTTCAACTTTCTTTCCGGTTGAAGTGTGGACTTGGGCATGTTTATCACGTTCATGTGGGAAATCTAAGAAATAATTGAGTTAAGTCTAGCTCTCATGAAAGCTTCACAAACTTGTGCTAAAGGTTTCCATGTAACAGAAAAAGGTAGAAACAAATTGAACTGTGGGCGGTGAATGTTTTGGTACTCTATGAATGCATTCTTGTTTTTCCCACTGAAATATATAGGCCTATTCTTTGTATGAACCAGGTGTTCAGAGCTGTTGCCATATGAGGTGAATTATTATTTTTGATTAATCGTTTTTGATAATAATAACAAAGTGAGTATTGAAATATTAAAGCAGAAACAAAATTTGAAATTAGCTTGTATCACAATGACTATGCCGTGTTTAGTATGTGTGAAATAAATGGCATTGTCAGAAGCCTGGGAATTATGGCAAACACGTTCCAAATAATATATCTTGCTCTAAATATAAAGTCTCATATCATGCATTATTATATCAATTACAAAGCACTGATAATGACAGCAGTTCAGGAAAAAAACAATGTAGGGGAATACTCAGTGTGTGCAATCATCTTCCCAGATGACATCACTCTAATATTGGAATTATGAAAGTCATTATGAAATGAAAATATTGTCCAAAAGAGCCAATTACTGTCAGACTACAAACCTGGCTTTTATTAAAAAGATCACACAACATTAAGCTTTCTTAGGTTTCACCTTGCATGTCATCTAGAATTAGGTTAAGGGGTTGTTTAGTTTGACAAATTTGATACTTACATGTTCAATAGAAAAAATTGTATTCCTGCATTATTCCCTGTATTCTTCCAAACTAGAAGTACTATAACATATAAATAAATTTAAGCAATATCATTCAGTTTTATTTTTATAATACATATTTTGGTTTTTAGCTAAGCTTCCCGTTGGCTATATTTGGGCTACTTATTATAAGAATCCAGGATTTTTTTTACTACAATTCTAAAGGATCAAATTTCAAGTTTGAAATTTTTTTAAAAAATACACCAAACATGTGGAAAATTTGGATTGGGCCTGTACCATATTTGCCAGCACTTGTCTCCCGGATGTTGGTTTAAACCATATTTTTCTTTGCTGTTAGGAATTTCAAAATATATTTCACATTTTCATAATATTCAAGATCAATATGGTTCAGATAACATTATTTTGCACGCTTTTCGAAAGGTCTATGACCGGCAATGTTAATGTTGGAAAGATGTAAACAGGAGTATATTGGTATAAACCTTGGGGGAAACTCATGACTTTTGTGTTGATTGCAAAACATTTTTGGTACACTGCAAAAAACTTAAACACCAGTTGGAGTTAATACGGATCCAATTTTTGTACTAAGATTATTGGTGTTATTTTCCACCGGTTGGTGTTATTTTCAACGCTACTATTACCGAGTAACACTGGTAGGTGTTGAAATAACACTTATTAACTCCAAATGGTGTTATGTTTAACACCCTTGTTTTTGCAGTGTAACAATAAATGTTTATTGAATAGTAAAAACAAAGCGATTCAAGTAATATTCGAACTCATGGTATCTTTGTAAATCGCATTTGTAATGAGAAGAACATGTTTAAAATTATGCAAATGATCACTGCTTAAAGTTTCCTAGAACAAGAATGTTGATATTACAAGCTCATGTGATTTTTATATTACACACTTGAGGTATGGGTTTTGCTATACTGAAAAACAATTTAGCCATCTTGACTTCATTTTGAGTAATTATTTTAAAAGCGTAATATGTACCAATGAAAAGCAAAGATTAAAATAAACAACATTGTGCTGTTCTATTAATGAAGTTATAAGGCTAGAAATCTATCTGGTAATTCTAAGGTTTGTTTGGACAAATATGTTAAACATTTTGGAGCAAAATGTGTTATCAACCTTACTATACAGTTGTCACATAAATATCAAAAAATATCACTAATTGATCTTCACTGCGAAAGACATCTTTGTGAAAAGCAATTCTTATCACAGCAGTCTTTAATGACGGCAGACCGTGATACATTAGTTTGAAATGGAGATGACACAAAAGATATAAGTCAACTTGAACAAGAAAATAGAAATGGTATTTAGAAAGAGAATTGGGAGCATGGAACGCTGTGCATACATACAAACAGGTTATTAGGTTGAAGATGTGGTCTAGACATACATGCTGGGCATATATTGAACTTTAAAGAATAGTTTTGGGGTTAGTATTTGTACGGCTATATACTTTCGTACACTATTTTTGTCCCCGGGATTTTTGTATGTACATAGGGCAGTGGTATTGTTACATTTGAGATATTCTGAACATTGCATTTTTGTGTTGTTGTAAATTGAAACAGGTTTGCTATTTTCAGCCTCCATATACATTTAGCACAACTAAACCAGATGGTTTCATATAAGTGACATAAAAGTTGCTATTCTGTTCGGTATTCTAATTCTACCCCGACAATATTTTGTGGTAACGTTGAGGTCCAAGAAAGACTTTGGTTCTACTAGGAGTTGAAAGAGCCAAAGCGCTATATCATACCTTGTTCAATAACAATATTTGACCTATGACATGTGGTTGATAGTTGAGACAGATACTAGGAAGACAGCTTCATTGACAGATGTTGTGATGCTGTGGGGTGTGGGGTTAACCCTGTTATTGTAGAAGTGTTGAGTTCAATCCATCCCCAGCGTACTTGCAGCCCCTTGAATGTTTCCAAACATGTTTTGAAACATACTCTTTAGGTTCATGTTATACTGGAGATTTTGTTTCAAAACAGCATCAGGTGTTTTGCAAAATTTATTATCAAAGTTGATCAACTTGCAATTCAGATGTTGATCAATAAGAAAAGGTCAGTTTACCTTTTGAATATTATATAGGTCTACATGTATATTTGTATGTATAGGAGACCAGTTGGACAGAGAAATATGATTTACCTTTTGTTCTGATTTCTGGAAATAAAAAAAAATATGTAGGCAAGAGTAAATCAAGATTAACCAGCATGCTATAATTACAACAAATGGCGAAGCCTCTTTCGTTTTAGCCCTGAGAGATGTAAAGAGACACAAACCAAGTAGCACTTTGGGTCCCAACAGAAGGGAAACATCACATGATACAGCTAAAAGTAGGTCATAACAGCTTGTGCTGTGGCACGCCTCAGATAAGTAGCATGAATAAGAGGGAAGAAGATGCTCTATGTCTGTCTTCTAATTAAGTAGAAACCGATCCAGATCCCAGGGGGGTGGCGTGGAGGCACTCAGGTATATTGGTATACACATACATGTACGAACAAGAAGAATAGAGTTGTGGAAAAAAGTTGTTCTTTTAAAGCCGAATACATAAGAAGGGTTATATTTTAGATCAAACTTGTTTTGGGGTGCTAAGTTGATACAAAAACCACACTGCCCATTCTTGTTTAGGGTGTTTTCCCCATCATTTTTAATAGAAGGCTTAAAGATGTTAAGGGGGTCATTCCTTGAAACATTGTACATGCATGTGTACATCAATATAAATGAGTAGCGCCCCATCCAGATTGTAACTTAACTCAAGTAAGATAGGTTGTTGTCAAACATGTGTGATGATCATTGTTAAATGTCAGACAAATAAATAGAAGATAGAAAAGCGAGATGTTTGATTGTATGCAATACAAGATACCAATGTTTTGAACGGTATACATTGCTCGTATAGTGTAATTGACCTACTCTACGATTGCGATATGCCTTGGGCGTTGCCGATGTGTTGAAAGGATGTTGGAATACAGTAGCGATGTGTTTTGTTATGGTGCTCCATGGGAATAGGGATTTATAGAAGCTCATGACCATACATTTGTGATTTTGTTCATTGGTATATATAGGTCTAGTATGGCATTTACTAAATAGTCATTTAAAAGTTGTATTTAGTTTGGCAGGCTATACCCATTCACTATTAATACTTAATTGAACTGACATTAATCATGGTATTAACACCATGTAGTGCACTAAAAATAGTTTGGTGCATGGAAAAGTATTGGTTGTGCGATCTATCATGTCCAAAAAGCCTCATTGATAGCGTAGGTACTCCCTTAGTAGTATTTTGTAGGTCAAGCAAGGTCATAATGGACCCTCTGAAAGTCACAACCCGTCCACTTATAACTGACATACATAATACGCAGTAAGCCTAGAGCAACATCATTATTTTCTTTTCTACAAATCCTTTTCCTAGGTTCACAGGTTCTTTCACCCAGAAAAAAGGGGCCATTTAGTTTAAATCACTTGGGAGTATTGCACAGATAGCCGTAGGTTATTTTAGCGCTTTCTGAAAGAAACTCATTCATGGATAAAAATGTGCTTTTTGTGGTATTTTTCCAACATTGAACTACTTGTAGTCTATTTGTATAGCATGGAACTTTCTCCTTTTAAAGCTTGAATTAATCAATACAAAGACAAATCGCAGAAAAGAAGGAAGTTGGAAGTTTTTCAAATCTTTATAAGGACGGTTGATTAATATAAGTTAATTCAGTAATAATGGGTGATTTTGTTTATTTAAGTGGAAGTGGGAAATTGGAAAGGTTTTATATAATACCCATAAAAGCTTTTACTGCACTCTCCAAGAATGTTTTCTACCTCACAACAACAGCTACTCACTGATGAAATACCAGAAAGTCTTAAAACGATCTGGAAATAAAATTTCTTAGCCAGTGCAGTTGAAGCTTCATTACATATGTATATGAGGCTAATTTATAAGCTAGATCATGCAAAAATAAGGAATACTGGTTTGAATGAACTTTGTTCTTCGCAAAATATGTGGCTGCACATGTACCCCATGAAGTCAAAGGTTATTAGAGCTCTTTGATATTTTATCTGAATGTCAACAAATATCATCCCCTATAGCTGTGTACATTTGCTATTTAGTAAGGTTTCTACAAAAAATATATGAGAGTTGGTTTACTAAGTCAATTATAAGGCTTTCCTTGTGTGAACTTTGTATTGTAAACTTATCAAAATGATAAAATTCACAGAATTGCTTGAAAGTCACATTTGAAACTTTGGTCAAGTTCGGTGGAAACTCTTTTGACCCCTTGACATCAAATATGATAAATAAACACCATTATAAGCAATTTGTCATTATCTGAGGGACTTTGCTGTGCATTTATTGTGGGGTGAAAAGTTCATACAGGTAAAGACAATTATAGCACTTGTGATTGATGCTAACCTTAAGACCTCTTCTAGTCATGTTTGTGGAACAATATGTGTGGTAGAAAATAAGTACAAAGTTATGAAATTAAGCATTGAAGTTGAGGCCTCTTGAGTATAACTATTTAGGTAAAAATTGTGGGTTTTTATATAGATCTCTTGAAATTTCACACAGTTGTTAACACAAATTTGTTCTTTAAAACATTTCTCCATTTTGTTTTTCTTGCCATTATAGAAAGATGTTAAGGAGGGGAGTCAGTGCTCCCCACCAGACAAACCAGAAAAAAACCTGAACATGATTAATAGCAATAGACCTAAACTATACCAATATATGTATTCTAAATGTATTTCTCTATTTTGTTTTTCTTGTCATTACAGAAAGATGTTCCTGAGGGGAGTCAGGGCTCCCCACCAGACAAGCCAGAAAAGCCAGAGAAGCCGGACAAACCTGAGAAGCCAGAAAAACCTGAAAAGTCCACAGCAGCTACAGAAGATCCACAGAGTTCATTAGTGAGTAGTCTTCACTTATAATTCGGCCTCTGCAAAAACTATGATCATGTTTTTTCAAGAAAAACTGAGATCATGGTTTTTGCTTGAGGCCTACATATAAGAATGTATTTTTATGTTGAAAAAGGTATACTTTAGGACCACCCAGCTATTCATCAAGTGTTGGATTGATTAAACACACCACTTATTTTTGTTTTGTGTATTTATTTATGCACGCACTTGATGAAGAACAGTTAAGACCTAAAGTATGCTTTGTGGTTATTGCCTTTTGGTGAACTGGTTCTTTGAAGGTTAAGTGGTCTTTGGCAATGTGGTGTCTTCCTCCAGGTTAGTTTGAATGAGTAGCTGTAGTAGACTAAGATCCTGTTCACGCCAGAGAATTTGTTCTTTTAACGAACATTCAACAATGATATGAATGCACAGCTCTTTAACTAAGGCAAAACCTTCCATACAGATCGAGGGGATCACCGATTTTGCTACTACATAGACAACATCAGCTCATTCAAGTAAACCTAAGAGCAGAAGACACCATGCTGCAAATGACTAATATTGACAGAATTAATTCTCAGACAAATCATGTGACAATGAACGCAACCAATCTGTATATACCAGCTGAGACCTTGCTTAGTGTTCATGACCTTTCCAAAAATAACTAATTATTTTCGCCGCCGTTTGCTACTTGCTGCCGATCACAAAAAGCGTTCCGCAATTGTGTATTTCACATACACTTGTCATCACACAAACTTGTGTATTTTTTAGAGAATTAATGCAATCAATATAATAGACAACCTTTATATTTTGTATGGCGAATGAGTAGTAAAGCAGAGGTAAGTTATGAAAATTGATGAAACTTCACAGAACCTATTCACCTAAAAATGAGAATACAGAAAATGTTAAATGAAATCAATCAACAAATTTTATCATAAAATGCATAATTTTCACTTTGCCCTGTGTAACCCTATTGGGCGGATGTATACCAATACTGAATACTTAACCGCATCCAGGATCAGAGCATAATTTTGAAACTGCCCACTCCTGTGATTCAACTTGATGTGTGTTTTTAACGTACGGCCGCAGAAAACACAAACCATCAAGAATAAACCCAATACCTAGCTGATGGTGCACTTAGGTCCTCCCAAGCACTTAATCACCCCTGAGAATTCCTCCCTTGGTTAATAGACCCCCATCATAGTTAGTTACGCATTTTATTGTTAATTTTGTTGTTGATTTCATCAGAATATTAACTCTGCATATGTAATCATATATATGACATTAAACTTTATTTTTACAGTTTCAATTACAAAAAAAATTGTAAACCTAATGTAAACTTACAGGTTTTTACTATATGGTAAAGATCATTTTATTAAAAAAAACCACAGGTATTTTACTATATGGTAAAGATTATTTTATTTTAAAATATTGTAATATTTAAACTTATCATTTGAATATGGGCATGATTTACTGACGTGTTGATATCTGAATCATTTACATTGTACCCATAGATCGACGGAGAGGATTTAAAGGTATATATCATCACCATATCATGCTCTATTGTACATAATACCATGAATAAGTACAGTAATTCATGTCTTTGTTTCATAGCTATACTGCCAATGCCTTCTTCAGCTTGATTAGCATCTTAAATTAACTAAAAGCTACTGGAAGAGTGGGCTATCTTGAGAATGCATGTATAGAATCACAGCCATGCTTATATAATGATGCATTATGGGACTTCAGATTTAAAAAAAAATTACAATATCTTCGCAGTTACTTGAGAAAAGTGGCAATGTCCTATTATCCCATGAAGTATTGCAACTGAGATCTTATACGTACAATATTCTGTATTGTAGAATTAAGAGAAGAGCAAACCAAACGTAACTAATGTACAATATGGATACATTAAAGGGAGGGGAGTACACATAGTATTCAATATTACAATATCCCATAATGCATCTGGTGGCTAAATATAGTGCTTGAATCAGGAGAATGATACATGCATGATGAGGTTCTGCTATCAAATATTCTAACAATTCTGCACAATTTCTCTACTTTTTCTCTGATCATAATGACTGATAACAATTTCTTCTAACATCTGTCATTACATTTCATTATGTTTAGTGTAAGCTTGACAGTATCTGTTATGTCCTAACAATATTTAAGCATGACTATTCTGCCTGATAAAAATTAGTTACAGTTTAGAAGAAGAAATGTATATGAAATCA
The DNA here is from genome assembly GCA_032273385.1 of Ophiopholis aculeata. Lineage (NCBI taxonomy): Eukaryota > Metazoa > Echinodermata > Ophiuroidea > Amphilepidida > Ophiactidae > Ophiopholis > Ophiopholis aculeata. The sequence continues at coordinate 459 of JAUMTS010049680.1, read as the reverse complement.
TAAATGACTATTATGCCTGAAAAAAATAGTTCCATTGTAGAAAAAAGAAACATATAGATCACATGTAAATTTTATAAATGAAGCCAAAATGTAATGCACTCTTCATAATTTGTTGATCAGTTCATAAATCATGCAGACGTGGACAAATGTACCACTCTAGGTGTGAAGCATTACTTTATGCTCCAAAATATAAGAAAAGTATTTAGTGTACAATAGTGGAATTGAAAATTTGGCTTCATGTTTTGTACTATTTATAGTTCAGTAAGTTAAATAACCCCTTGCTTGATCCCAGAATCTTAGTATTTAAGGGGTAGATTCAAAACTATAGTTAACCGGTGAAACCAAGCTACATCCACCATTAGTAAATAACCAAATGGTTGTTAGACAGCTTTAGACTAACATTCATAGTTTCGTCCTTGGTATCATTATCAGCAGAGGTCAGTGTTCGAAATTTGGGTT
>JAUMTS010049569.1:0-10964 GCA_032273385.1 Ophiopholis aculeata | reverse complement strand
CATTAAGCTACTGTAAAAATGTAAAATAACAGGGTTCGCGTTATTTTATTGCCGTAAAATTACTATTTCCTATATCAAAAATGTAGAATTACAAACATTTGTTGTAATGTCACTACTTTATTACCATTTTTGTACTACAAAAAGTAACTATACACTTTTCCGTCGTACTTTTATCATATAAATACCGTAGATTTGTTAAAAATCTGAACGGACCGTTGTTTTACGACAAAAAAAATCCTGTAAAATTACGATTATTTTTAACAGTGTATACGTTCTATAACAAAGATCTAAAAATAAGTGTTAAATTTGCTAAAATTCATATGTGATTATTTTTCTACCCAGGAACATTTATTCTTTTCTGGGAATAACTCTGTGCAACTTTTCTATTTAATTCGTAATTTATTAGAATCAAACCTGCATAATGATAGATTGAGTTATGATGAAGGTAATCCGGCAAACAAACTAAAACAAAAGCAAGCAAGGATGTTACTTGAATTAAGCTCAAATGCATTGTTGTCAAGTACGTGGGGTGTTGTTAACAACTTGTTGACATGTAAGTTATTTAAATTTACCATCTAATAGAAGAACAACATTAAATGTCACATCTTTCCCTGTGGCGTGAAATAAATGGATAGTGTTAATATCATTGAGAGCTGACTGGTTCTATCAACGTCCCGTGGATTTTAAGTGGAGATCACACATATCGGGAGCCACCCTATATAACGCTTGTTTCTCAAACACATCAAATGAAATCAAGTTGTTATGAGAATACCTGCATCAGCTGCTGTAAACTCCTGTTTTAGGTCCTATAAGAATATATACGTTCTATAACAAAGATTTAAAAATAAGTGTTAAATTTGCTAAATTCATTTGTGATTATTTGTCTACCTAGTATTATATTTCTTTCTGGGAAAAACTATGTGCAGCTTTTCTATTTAATTCGTAAATTATTAGAATGAAATCTGCATAATGATACATAGGTTAAGACAGTTATGATGAAGGTAAGTCGGTAAACAAAAAGACAACAAGCAAGGAAGAATGCTACTGGAATTAAGTTCAAATGCATTGTTGTCAAGTTCGAGGGGTATTGTTAACAAATTGTTGAAATGTAAGTAATTTAATTGCCCATGTAATAGAAAACAAAACCACATGAAATGATCACATATCTTTTCCTGTAGCGAGAATATCACATATCGGGAGCTCCGCTATATAATGTTACTATCTCAAACACATCAAATTAGCATTAGCTGTTGGAAACAACTGTTTTAGGGTTTTTATCTTCATTTTAACGAAGTTCTAAAAATAAGTTATCAAGTTCCCATAATTCGTCTGTTTTTGTTGCAAGATATATTTAATCTATACCCGGCAACAATTTTGATTGTGTAACATAGAGATGATTGTCATCTAGGTTCAAAAACATGCTTTATTAATTGTACGCTTTACAAACTGATGGTTTCGAGCTTGATCTCCCAGTGCCGTCTAATACATTTTGGGTAAACAATTCGCATTTTTTGTAACGATTTCACATCAAAAAGTATTATACAACATGAAAATTTTGTAAAAAAAGACATTAATAGAAAACTATAGAAATATGGCACCTCATGGAAAAAATCAGCAATTGACTCAACTATTTTTTTGGACGAAAGAATGTCTGGCCTTACTATTGACTTAATTCAAATTAAACTTCTTTTCAGTTTATGGGAACTTGTCGTTTTCCATTTTGTACAACAACTTAACTGGCTCGAGAGTATGAGCACGTTTTGACATTGTTAGTGAAATATAGGGTACAGCTTTATTGTGATTGATGAGAATTAAAGTTACACAAATAGTTCCCAATTTGAAAATGATTCCAATCCACGTAAACCTGTAAAACCACAACCCTGGGTAATGCATGCTTTTCGGATTTTTTTATAAACTAAACAGAGGGGTCTTTGCACTTATGGAAGAATACGCGAACAGAGTATCAGATAGGTTATCTCAGCTAGGTACTCTTAATAAGTTCAACATTCTAACATGTGTGATTACCCGTAGCGTTAGTAATTTGAAGTCACCATGGTCACACAGACCCTAGTTATGCTGTTCCTAGTTCAAGGTAATTTGGTACCTAACGTTAATACCTCAATTGTCACACTACCAAGCGCACTAAAGGTTTCTCTAAGATCACGAAGATGCGTTATAACTAAATCTAGATTCCAACCAGATACATAGTTTGTATTAGGCGTACCCTAATAAAATATTTGACAAGAAGAGCACATTAGAGTTCATAATTTTGAATGGTCACACACTCACCTTTCAATCCTTCTGATTTTACTCATTAAAATAATATAATCGGTAATTTCATTGAAAATCACGTCCCAGGAAAGTTGAAAAGTGAAATGTGGATGTCGGCGCTGATATCAAATTGTGATGTTTGATCATTTTAATGCGTCTTCTTAAACGAACACTGTATTTTGTTAACTGGATTTGATCTAGATTACTATAAGAAATTTTGTTTTGGCAGACCTAATTTTTGTAATTGCAGCAGAATGAAAGCGTTAGAAACCATTACAAAATCTTACCTATCGAAGTTACCGAAATGTGGTTTACTCCAGTGAAACTCAAAAATAATATCCAACAGCTCTTTCGCTCTTTCTGTAAAAGCTTCACATTTGACAACAACTTTATTCTATTGCTACAATTCAGGTTCCAAATGACAAGTCCAGAATACTGAATCGCGTATTTTCCATAAACGTTAAAGCTGGTAGTGTGTAAGTTACATTCATATATAGGTATCTTCCATCATGTCAATTTAATAACTATTAAACCAAAATAAACCGCACTGCCTACCGCGATGGCTTTTGATGATTTAATAAGCAAACTTAATGCAGCCACAACTCAGGCCACACTGCAATATCAACTTCAGGTGAGCGCGATTAATGTATTTTTCAAAAAAAAAAATAATGAAAAAGTTTGAAGCACGGAGTTTCGTGCAGGGATAGGTATTCCAAGCAGCTGCTTGCCTCGATAGCATTTGCGTATAATTTTTAGTGAGCAAAGCGGCCAGTGAGTATTTCTTTGCATGCTGCATCACAAATTGAATCTGGTAAACACACACCGATAATTGTTTTCCTCTCCAATTTTGGATGCAAGCTGTTGTTTTTTCTTTTGAAAACGTCTTTCCTCCCCTAATATCTAATGGTGCGTCCCTAACTGACTCTCATACATAAAAGCGAGGTTAAGGATTTCTGAGTTCAAAGACGTACAGCACACAATGATTGTTGTAAACTTGTACTTCTGTATGTACTATATTGCCTTTTCGAAGCTGTGTTTGCCCTTTAAATTTAAATTTAAATGCAAATGTTAAATTTAAAACGAACCCGTTAGCTCAGACGGCAAGGCCGCGGACTACTAATGTAGTGACCTTGATCGATCGACGCGGTTCGAATCCAGCCAGTGCCTGAGTGTGCGGATAATCGGGGAGCTAGTCAGTATCGTAATTGCTTCTAGGGCTGCGCCGACTGTGAGCTGCAATAAACCATGGACTTCCCAGGAAGTCAATGTAGTGTAAATTGGGCACAATGATTAGCGAAACTGTGTAAAGTGTGCTGAGGCCGCGCGGAATAACAAAATCAGGGAGGCATAGTGCACTATAAATCACCTTGCATTATTATTATTATTATCCCTTAATTAAAAAAAAAGAAGAAATTTTGTTACTAAAATTGCTCAGAAAGACGAGGGTTACTATTATATAAATATTGTAAAAATAGTTGAAGTTACTATAGTAAATATAAAACTAGCCGTATGAAAGGTTATAAACACAAATTAACAATTTAAAAAAGGTTAGTATGCAATAATGACATAAAGTACACTGAAAGTCAAAGTGTTCAAATCAAAAACATAGCAAATCGTGCAAGTTTAGTCTTTTATCCAATATTTCGCACACAATAACACCTCAACGTGCGCGCATTTTATCTGCTTCATTGGAGGTATTTTAAAGGGTTTTTGAACTTTTTTGAACCGAAAATTTAACCATATTTTAACAAGATATGAATGCCACTTTCGTGTATGGCCTATTTCACTATGTTATATTCTTTTAAGACGTAAATAATATTTTCATAAACCATGCAAGCTTACCTTAACACGTGCTTTCATATTGACGGTGCATGATTAAAAGGTTGAGCTTGACAACAAGGGAGCTGAAGGGGATCCTTGTGTTTAACGACTCTTTATTTTGGCGTACTGTAAACCAAGTAAAGATTGCGAGAAGTTTTGAAAATGCTTAAGAAGTTCATACGTAACACACTTTAAAACTATTTACGATATTCGGCCGGGAACAATGATTAAGAAGTTCATAAGGAAAAAATCTGGTTCAAAACCTACATATTTAATCATTATTGCAGCCTATTATTAGTCGATTAATTGTACAAAGATTTAAAAATATAAACATTTAAAAATAGTACCCTTATAATGGGTTTTGATGGTTTAATGGGTTCAATCGTGACTTTTTGTAATTGCCTAACTTTATATTCCGGAATTTTTGGTTAAAAAAAAAATCGGATCGCCCTTGTCGTTTTTAAGTGGTGGCCATTTTTGTTGCCCTACAATCTCAACAGAATATTTTTATTTTCACATTTTAAAACGGCTGTTAACTGTGCCGAGCAGTAATTTACTACATTGAAATATTGAATTTCCAAGTAAATGAGCTAAGCGGATAATGTAAAGAACGTAATTAATTTAATCAAAGTATACTTTGATTTAATATGTCCCAACTCAGTAATTCTTAAAATGAAGCATTTGTGGCTATTAATATGTTAATGGGAACGTCTTTTCTGTCCAAATTTAGGCCTTGTGTTCACATCAGGTGACTCCGAAGTAAATTTGTGTTAATTGTTTTCTTTGTACCTAGGTCATTAACACTGTTTTCTAATAAGGATGATGACACCTACAAAAAACTTTTAAAATACGTAAACAAATGTTCTTTCTAGCATAAATTAAACCATGAAATTGGTGTTGCAGAATAAATATTTTATCCAGAAATCTCAGATTAGCATGCAAAACTTGCTTTAAATAGCTAGGACGAAGTTCTAAATCTTAACGGTAAAGATGCTTAAATCAATTAGTACTTTAAACTTTTTTAAATGCAAGATACAGTTGATCTACCCAGCAAAAATTTTGATCAGAGTTTAAACTAATCAGACAGAAGTTGAAGAAATAAAATCCACTCAGTCAGGCATATAGGGATCTTTCTGGCTCACTTGTCACTGGGTTTACTGCACTGCTGTTTATGAGGCTGTAAATAATTTGAACTTTCGAAGAGGTGTTTGCCCTCTAAATTGAAATGAAAATGCTTATTAATAGAAACATAATATATAATGCATTGAATGAGGATCACCCTATGACGCGTACGGTAAATCCTACTAGCAATATGTACCTGAAATTAAACAAGACTGCGAAGTGGTCTCGAAAGCTGTGAGCGGGCGAATTGCAGTTCACACTAATATGCTGGTCAGAGTCGGAAATATGTTGTCAGGAAGGGGGGGGGGGGGGAATGTCGACTTCAAACAATTAATTTATCACGGTGTGGGGTTCAGGGGCCCCCGAAAAATAAAGACATTAATGTGCGAAATAGGGCCCAAAAACAATAAATGGAGGGTGATCAGTACACTCAGTACCATTTCATGAATCTTTCATTGGCAATTCTCAGGGAAACGCTTGAGGTGCATGAAACATCAATTTTATGTTCCTAAGCACAGGAGCTTTAATTATATGCCGCAATTTTAAGCACCATTATTGGATGAATAGAAAATTGAATTCCAGGAAAACAAAAGCTATACTCTAACTGTAATAGTGTCATAATACAGCACATCTTCAAGCTTCATGAATAAGGAATTCAACAAGTTTTCACCTATATGATGCATTTGTCCCCCATAAACCTGAACTGATAATACTTAATAGCTAGTCTGACAATTGAATTAGGGAAAACGGGTCCGAGTATGCAATGCAATAAAATTATGGCAGTTGAAAAGTTCAGCAATGGGGAGTGTTTGGAATAATAGTTTGGTATAGCAACGAACAGAAATTATGACATATAGATCTGTGGTTACCCATAGCTAAAAAGTAATCTAACATTAGATAGGTGTTTATGGCTTAACGGTAATTTTCACGAAATTACCCGCATTATTTGACGTTATATGTTTAAAATGTATTGACGAATATACTGTTTGATCTCAAGTTTTGAAACTGAGCTACTTTTGGCTAGAAGTTACTACTTTATATAAACGGTTTGTCTTCAAGGTTATTAAAACCAATTCACACTTTAAACTCTTATTTTCTAGCAAAGACTTCTAACAAAAAAGTATACTGGAAATCAAAGAGGTCAAATTAATATCCCGCGCAAGTTCACTCTATTATTCACGATTTGTCACACAAGAATACATCAACGTGTGCGCATTTGATCTGCTTGATTTGAGACATTCTCGAGTGTTTTTGAACTTTTTCCGAACCGGAAACCTTACCATATTTGACACGATATGAATGCCACTTTTCGTGTATGGCCTACTTCACCGTCTTATATTGTCATTATTCTGAGATGTAAACATTATTGTTATAAACCATGCAAGCTTACCTAACGCTTCCATATTGACGGTTCAAACGCGGTGAAAATTCTTCAAAAGTCTGTAATGAAATCGACATAAGGTATATTGCATACATGGTGCACAATCCCAATCCCAATTCAAATTCGTATACTCTTATTTACTAAAATGGTATTGGAAAAACCTCCACATCTCGACTATCTCAAATTCGACTATTTCAAATGTTAAGGAAACGCCATGCACTCTAAATTTTACAACGTTTGAACCCTTTGTATGTACTTTTGTAGGTACTTGTATTCACACGATTCAACCAATTGTTTCTGAAAATAGTGCTTGTGAACTGTTAGCAGCAGCGTATCTACAAACGCTTACTTATTTTTGACCAATTTCACAACGGATAAACCATTCAATACCTAACAGTAAGACTAAGAGACAAAGCTGTTTGCTAACAAGCAGATAAACTGATTGTTTAACAATAAGTGCTAATTTACCTGCGTTTTAAGTGTTTGAATGCAAATATGTGTTGGTGTTTAAGTGTTAGTATACTAACACTTAACATGTATGCGTTGCATGTATTTGGATTTTGGGACAAAAACATGTTAGTAAACAAACACTTGAAATTTTTCAGTGTGGTGGCCATTTAGTTGATCTGATTAGTCTTTGTCAAAGACTCGGTGAGTATCGAGCGCAGAAGGCGTCAATTTACGCCGGAGGTCCCGCGTAGCGCGTGAAACGTCTATGGTTCCAGGTGGTACATTATATTCCCATGCAGTGGTCCCCGTCAGTTTTTTGTTACACGTGCTGTAGCACAGACTATGATCTGATAGGATGGATTTTTGATCACCCTGTAGCGACATGCATGTTCTCCTCTACTAGATTTGCTAGCTTGATTCTAGGAGGAGAGAATTAAAAAATAAAATGAAAAAATAGTGCCAAGTCGCATCCACGTTCATAAAATAAAAAAAGGCATTTTTCTACACGATTCTGTTCAGGAGAGTGCACCCAACAATGGCTTTACACCAGAATTTAACCCAATGTAGGTACATGCATGTTTTCTCTAATTTCCTTAGTAACAGTATGTGTAACAATTAAACCCATATCACAGGAGGTAACACAATTTTGAAAGTAAGCTGATTACCTTCTTCAGAATGTTGCGACACACTTTGAGTATTGTGTACTAAATGCAAGAACATTGATTGTATCTGGTAGTTTTAATTCATGCAAAATAGTTGTTTCGTAATTGTGTCATAAAGTCGATTTGGGTATTATATTAGGCTTGGTAAATAAAAACTAGTTTCTCGTCACCTCGTGCATACATTTTTGAGGCTTTTTAAATTTAATTATAATTTTTAACATTTTTGATATACCTTGAGTAAAATGATCTTTTAGAAGTTGTGATGCTTTCTGTAGTTTTGTTGATGCACAGGAAGCACTTTAAATCAAAATTGCCATTGTGAGAAGGGTCTCCCAAATTAGGAATAACAAACGGGCCTCATTCTTTTTCAGGCCTTACTTACAGCCCCCAGAAACTAAGGTGAAATATGGTTTTTTCACTGATTTTTGAAGAAAAAAAGTGTCCTCGTTCTCCTTTTTTTTCAAAGGTTAGGACGAGAAACTAATTTTTATTTTTATTTGACCGGGTTTGGGAGCATAAGCAATGGAAAAGGTGTGTTAAACCTTTAAAATAATCATGTATTATTATATAGTATATATATTCACACTATATTTGCTTTTTAGACCGATAAGGTATGATCCAAAACAAAACTTGAAAAAAGGCAAGGGAAGGTTTAACACGAATGGTTCGTTTACGCTACAAAACCAGTGCCTCTTCAGAGGTGACGTATATAGAAGATGCAGTATTTGACCACAGATCAGGAGACGGTATGACACCTTTGACAGTAGGTCCTGTTCAATTCCCGCTCCTGCCGCTCGCTCCAATGTTTTTTCAAACCTCAAGTCTTATCGCTCTGTTCCCTTCACCTTCTCATGATTCTGTTCTCATTGCCAGTCAGTTCTGATAAGTATGGTCATGGTTTTACTACAACATGTTGTATCAGTATCAGGCACAAGTTATTACTCACAATTGAACTTCCTACATAGAATTATTGTGCATTTTTCTACACTCGTTATAACTTAATAAAGTTCGAGGTACTCTCAATTTCATTATGATAGTAATTGCCGGGGACATTCAAAATACACAGGCTTTAAAAAAACATGCCATGAACATGAAGCATTTCCTTTTTGTTACACCTAACAGTAAAGGGCATTGAAAGATATTGCCCAGGCATGTTGCATTTTACAGAATCATTCACAATACTTTAAACTGCAAAGCTAATGATATGATAACAACATTACTGTACAGCAACTGCTCTACACAATATTGACCTGAATGTAATTGTATAACTCTGCCCTATGAACAGTGGCGTAGCCAGCCCTACCAGTCAGCCGGGGCAAGGTGAAAGGACCTTCCGATTTTGATTTTCCTTACCGATTTTCCCCCCTTTCCCACCCCTATGGCTACGCCACTGCCTTTATGAAGCTATTATGCAGTAAACTAAGTTAGTCCGAGGACCTTTTTCAATTGAAACTGTACAGCCAGACAAAGTGGGCTATACGAGAAATTAATGATACACCCCATAAAGAAGTCATGAGATTCCCAACTTTGTCACCCATATCTTTCAATGGGAAATTCCAAAATAAATAAACCTTTTTTCAGTCGCAATGGGGTAAAGAATACATGGGAAGTAGGGAATTTCCAAATATTTTACTTAATTTTAGGGCAAATTCCCAACATTTTTACCTCGTTTAGCCAAATTAGTCAAGACGACTTAGAAATTCCTAAAGGGTTTCAATGAAAAAGTACAAACCCCTAAAGAAGACATGGGATTTTAAAGCCTGGGAATTCCCAAAAATTATAGCAAAAATCTGCATGACTTTTTTAGGGGGTGTGCTATTAATTTCTGGAATAGCCCAATGAGAACTGTACAAATCTAGTGGGAGCGGTCACTGGACTTTCGCGATTCTCCTTTTATGCCGTTGCTAATCGAGTTATCTGAAGAAGGTCCTATTTTTCAGACTAAACTATGTTTGATCACTAATATGTTAACGACGTCATAGTCTGAAAACTGATATTGTCTAAAACAGAAATGTTGGACTTAATTCTATTTTTTTCTAATATCACAAACCGCTCTATAGCCGGCCAAACATGATGAATGCAGAGTACGTTTAAAAAAATTAACCGTGCAAGATTGAAGGTTAACCGTGAAGTATCATTTTGATAATCACTCTGTACCATTAGAATGCACGTTACGGCAGAGATAACCTAAATATTGGTAATACTTAGTGTAATTCAAATTTCCTTAATTAATCTATGGGAGGAGACGGGATTACCTATGCATTTGACGGATTATATAGCAAATACTAGTCACTACTGATAGATGAAATCTACTGTATCTGACGCGGTGCCTGGTAGTGAAACTTAGTGAGAAGTTCAAAGGTAGCTCATCAACCCACGACGGATTACTTTTGTTGACAGAAATGTCTCTATAATGTGTTCTATTGGAAAAGAAGACAGGATCGTGGATATCTGAAGGAAATTGGTGCTCTGTACCGGCTTGCCGATTTTAATATTGTGTAATCGTTATAGACTTCACCTCTAATCACTGTTTGTCCTTGAATGACCTTCTAGGTACCCGTTTGAAATCAAATGTTGTTGAATAAAGGTATTGGGGGACGGCGGAAGATGTAAACGCGTTTTTGGTCAAGCGTTTGAACAATTATTTACCAATTTCGAAACATAAATATTTGTTTGATATCTAAGCGCAAGAAGTTTAAACTGTGAATGTCAAAATAATTCGCACCCCAGCCAAGTTATACCTTAACAAAAAACCTTTCTGGGCGTTTAATAAAATTCTAAAAATGGATTTAGTACCTTAATTCTTGAACTAAGCTAGGTCTTTGAGAAATCTCAAGCACCATTGACCACCGGCACATGCTTTAAATGTCTAGAACGAAGGCTTTAACATGGTTTTTCTAAAGTTGACTTTTCCTGACAGGGAAGAATTTGGGCTTATGATCTTTGCTTAACATTTTATATGTTTTCAGAAACAAATCCAGAAATAAATCCCGTAGAATAATATCATAACCAAGATCTGGATAAAAAGATTTGATAACTCCGACAAACTATGTTATTTAAACTACAATTCATCAAAAGTCGCCATGATTTTATTAGTACAAGTAACGAAAGATGGAAGGAAAGAAAGACCCATATAAATTGGGAAACCCGTCATATAACTATGTATAGTAAAAAAAGATCCCCAGGAACAAACTTAAGTTCAACGATTTTCTAGTCTATCAAATAACAGGTAAATTATAAACTGCGTATCATTTGGT
>JAUMTS010049458.1:0-10964 GCA_032273385.1 Ophiopholis aculeata | reverse complement strand
ATGATCATAAACGTTTCTAGTAGCACGTGCATCTGGCACCGATTCCTTAGTTATGATGTGAATAAAGGTATCAGTGTACCATCAACCCATTTTTGATACTCGTATGAAAGATAAGAAATGGGTGAACATGGATGATAAATAGCTCAGAGACCTGGGGACTAGTAGCTTCTTCTGAAAAATCAAAGTCGTTTCTGCCTGCCAGTGCCAGTGAAATTGTTTTGATCCATATTGCCTATTAGCATGTGCATTGCAGCATTCTTGAGTCGGTAGGTGTCTTTTCCTGAATTATTAGATACAATACAAAGCAACCCACGCTCCCAATGGGGGTAACGTAGTACTGACTACTGAAATGGAAGATTTAGTCCCTAAAAGGCTTCACAAAAAGAAATTTGAAAAACAAGCATTTCTTTAGAAATTATTCAACATTTGAAAAATATTATATTTGAAAAATATTTCAATCAAGTAAGTTTTATGAAAAAAAACATACAAATTTCAGATTTGTATAAAGAATTGGCAGTTTTACCATTTTGGCAGTCTTTACCACATATAAACTGAAGATAATAACTTAATTATAATTAACCATGTTCAGCTCACATTCTTTTCCTCGTTTGTGGCATACTTGATCAATTCCGCTCGGATTTGAAATTAATAACAAGTAAGCCCTGTAACCATGGTTACCATGGTAACTAGTTTCATGTTAAATGACGGTAATATGATCATACACGTTTCTAGTAACACGTGCATCTGGCACCGATTGCTTAGTTATGATGCGAATAAAGGTATCAGTGTACCATCAACCCATTTTTGAAACTCGTATGAAAGATAAGAAATGGGTGAACATGGATGCTAAATAGCTCAGAGACCTGGGGACTAGTAGCTTCTAAAAAATCAAAGTCGCTTCTGCCTGCCACAGTGCCAGTGAAATTGTTTTGATCCATATTTGCCTATTAGCATGTGCATTGTAGCATTCTTGAGTGGGTATGTTTCTTTCTGAATTATTAGATACAATACAAAGCAACCCACGCTCCCAATGGGGGTAACATAGTACTGACTACTGAAATGGAAGATTTAGTCACAAAAACATGAGTTTTGACTTAAGGTTGAGCAAAATGGAAAACTTGAAAAACAAGTGAAATGTGACAAGAAAGAACACATTGATAAACAACAAAGTAACATTCCCCTGTCAATACACACATTTTTTAATAATAATATCGGTTTTTATATAGCCCCTTTCCCATACTGATCAAAGTGCTTTACGCTTACAATTTAAATAAAAGAGAAGAAAAAACTTGTTTAGTATGCGTGCTGGGGGCAACATATCAGTAGTGGATATTCTTGTCCGCTTAGATAGTCCATTTCCGCTTTTCAATGAAGGAGATTGTTTTTCAAAATACCTAAACTAGAGAACAGCACTCGTAAACACATCATGTAGGAGACAGAATGACTATGCTCAGTATGGAACAGGTAAAGGGAGAGTTAAGAAAGGGCGAGTTAGAAAACAAGTGATCATATAAGAGTTATTAAGTTCCACAAAAAGCCAGGGTCTATTAAAAGTCAACCATTTCTGCTTTCCAGTTGTAAGGATGTTGTTTTCTAGAATATCCAACAGTGGCAACAGTCAATGTCAATGCCTTTTCTTCAAAGTGGTAAACAACAACACATATACTGATAAACAAATCACCACTAAAGCCAGGGTAAGCCCAGGGTAGGCCAGGCCTAGGCTTAGCAAGCAAAATATCCAGGCAAACACAATATTTTGTCTGTTATGGGTGAGTTATAAATAGGCGAGTTAACATGGCATTGCAAAATATGTGTTAAATATGGAGTTACTTCTTGCAGATATCAAAGGTGAAGCAGAACAATTTGATAAGATTCAAATGATTTTGTTCATCAACACTATGACTGGGAAGAGGAGTCTTGAGCATTAGTTAATTTGCAATTTGTTAGTTTTAATTGCTCTTCAAGTTTTTAGGAGTCAACACTTATTTTTTCAATGACATCCAATGATTCCCTCTGAAGCAGTGACTAGTTAGAAAAGTTGTCAAAAAGAAGTGGGATTTATCATTGAAAAAAATTGTAAATAATTTCATTTAGTTATCAAAAGTAATAATTATTTTCTGTGGATTAAGGGTCATAGTCTGATACATGTTATGACTTGGTAAAAACAAAACATGCAAGGTTTATTTAACTCGCCCGTAATCTGTATTAGCCAACTCTCATGTTTTTAACTCACCAAAAATCTATCCACACGAGCCAGGCAAGCCAGAGTGACTTGATGTAAACAACTAGGGGCTATTGATCTGATCAAGGATAGAAAGATGGGAGCAAGGCATAAAGCTTGTTTGTGTATTACCCATGATGCACTGCTGTACATGATGGTTCAATTCGAGATGGTTTTAAAAACAACCACGAAAATTGAGAAAGCGAGAGAGGTGTTTGTTATTGTAAGAAATGTCATTTCCCAAATTTAAATAATGTATCCTATTTTTTCTGTAGTGCATTGTATCAGTAATATAAAAGGTTATGTGGGCGAACGCTACGTGCAGATTGCAGAAGGAGGATTATGCAAAAACAAGATGAAAATATTGCGTGCGTGAAATTTATATTTTATTCTTATAGCAGGGCTGCCAGCTGATATCTGTGATAGAGGAGTAAACAACCTCACTAGCTTCAAGTAAAATATTACATGTTTTTATTCTGCACATTTATTTGTAATGTGGAATTTAACCTTTGAAATACGTAGCCCAGATCATGCAATGTGACAAACCACAAAATGAGAAGAAGGTAGTTTTATCACTTTTAATTGATGAAATTTACACTAATTTATTCCTTACACTTTAAAACCTTTTTTTTAAGTTTGAAAACAGTACTAAATGCGAAACATTTCAGATTTGTTTCCTCTTCGATTTCTTAGCATTATTTTAAGCTTGATGAAATAGTCTGTATCCGAAACTTGTGTAATACACGAAATTGCGACATTCCACTAATGTTGTTGTGCCATGTCACAAATGTTCCTTGTCAAGATATGTTTGGAGATTAATAGAAACTAAAAAGCAATTTTGTTTTCCTATTCAAACTGTCTCAGGTGTGTGAACGGCCAGTATTCAAGCAAAATCGTCGATCACAGGCAAAGTCATGCTTACCAAATACATAACATACCATGATCAACACGAACAATTCTTTCTATTCTTTGCATACATCCACCCACACATAAAAATGAACACGGATTACGTTTTTTTACGTTCTTAGTTTTTTTGTTGTCAAGCTTGGAGATAAAACCCTTGTGAAAATGGTATATTGAACTAAGTAATTTGTAGTGCTTTGTAATGTTTTTAGCTGGAGAAGGCCAAGGGGCGCTGCCATTTATATGGTGGTATGGGTATGTGCTGCATTTAAGACCCATTTTTACTGCTCCCCGCACTCCAAAGACTTTCTTTTTCCCCGGTCTTTTTCCACCTACTCTCCCACATTTACACCCAAGCTCTGAAAAAAAAAATTCAAGACATTTCAACTAAAATCTGTACAATTTTGTAAAAATTTCAGCTATCATTGCTAATTTTACCTTGAAATCTGTTTTAAAGACTCAGGGTAAAGACTACAGTTTTTTGCCGGAAAAATCCAGTCTCAGGACTCTACTTTTGAAAAATTATGCATCGCTCACCTAGCAAAAATAATATGAGTACCCCCTTCCCTGGTTAAAACCCCTGGATAAAACCCTTGCGAAAAAGGTATATTGAACTAAGCAATTTGTAGTGCATTGTAATGTTTTTGGCCAGTAGGGGAATAAGTGGGACAAACAGTTTGATGTAATAATGCTGGCTGAAGCAGGGAAACAGGTGGAAGCTTACGGTGTTAAACTCATGGATGTCAATGCACCTTGTCGGGAATTTTGTTTTTCAAATTGGCTATTTTTTTAAACAAGAGAATTGATTCTGTGGAATTTGGTATGCATGATTCACCCCGTTTGTGCTGCACTGCTGAGTAGGGTGTGACTTTAAAAGATTGTTAGTTAAAAACTTGAAATTACAAAAAAGAGATATATTCTTTTTTTTGCCATGATAAAGTTAGGTTGTCATGCAAGCCCCATTTCTGTGAATTTCAAATCGCATTCTTCTCATTAGGGTTAGAATTTCCGTTCCCGTTTCACAGATTTCAAAATTTTGATTGAAATTTATTCCCAGAATCCTGTTTTTCAAGCACTAATCTATTCTCTATACATTGTAGGTCCCACTTTTCAAAATTGTAAGTATTTTGATGCCGTTTTAGCGTAAAACTAACCATAACGCACATAGTCCCATTATGTCACCCCAAGCTGATTGTCACAATTTTAGATCAGTAAAAACTAGATTTGGCGGAAGTGAATTTTTCTTCTGCAGTAGAAAATTAGTTAAATTAAAAGAAACATGCCCAAAAGATAGAGTGTATTTTGAGCAAAATTACTTAATTTGATGCACTCAATTTGAGGAGACAGTGAATACTGGCACATACTTATATCTAAAATGAATTTGCCCCCACCTGGACTATCTTGTGTCATATCTCCTATGCCTTATCAGGTATCTTGTCAGCATGCAGATTCAATCAAGCACATGTTGCATTATTTAAAACCGACGCATCTTCGCATACATTTCGTTCTCAATCTATGTCACACAGAATCTTTGAGATGCCACTCGCAACCTTTCAGGTGACATTTAAAACTCGTTAATTGAGCGAATATTGGTGAAAATTGCAAATCTGAACTGCTCCACATGTTCAATGAAGCTCACACAAAATTTAAATGATTTGTGGGAGTTATCAAATCAGTTATGTAACTAAATGGAAAAAAAAAGTTTTCCATCATATTTTGTTGTTGTTGTTGAAATGTTAATAATTTATAAAAAAGGATAAGAATTGTTTTTTTCTGAGAGTTTCGTCTCCAGGAAATGTGTCCAAATTTTGTGGATTTTTCTAGTTTTACTATTTTTCTTAAAATTGGTAAATAAAACAAATCCATATTTTTATTGAATTTACTGTGGAAAACTTCTTCTCACAAAATGTTTCTCTAATACAGCACTCGCTTGGCATGTATGTGGGCCAGAGGGGATGATAAAGTATGCAAAATGCAGGCTGTCAGGGGTGTGGATTCGAACGCATAACAACGTCATGTCTCCTCCATGATGCTAACCCAGTGGATCAGATCCTCTATTCACCAGTGAAAGCTGAAAGGATTATGTAATTCTGTAGTAATGGGATCATCCCGGGGATCATGCACTTTCAGGGCCGAGAGTATCGGAAGTTTACTTTCGTGTGGCGATCATTTCGATCCAGGTTCATGACTTGAAAGTTTAAACCCAGGGACGTCGGACGTGACCAGTTAATAAAGTGATAATTGGATTACATATAAAACTTTGTCCGCAAATTCCCTCAGGCCATTGTGCAATCAGAGAGTTCCCTCAGCTGCTTAACTAAGCTTTGTAACATTTTAAATGTTGGTTTTAAAGAAGAAGTATAAAACATTCATGTGTTTTTCATTATCAGAATTAATTAAACACTATTCATCTAGAGATACCACCCAAAACATCTTTGTAAGAAAATCACCTGCCACAATGCCAGCCAATGTTTTACTAATCAATATATGAATCTTCAATGAAGAAAAACATGTTTGTCAGGTCATCTCTCCCATCCAGGCCTTGAGTAATCAGGGGTGGCTAAAAGGCGAGTTGTGCATGGTGAGTTCAGTGTGGGTGAGTAGTACAGTGAGTTGTGGAGGATTATGGTGTTGTTGAAATCTGAACTAATGACAATGTATCTATTTTGGAGGGACTTGCACAGTGAGTTGTGGAGCGAGTTGTGAAGTGAGTTGCGGAGCGAATTGTATAAAGAGAGTTGTGAAGTGAGTTGTGCTGACTGATTGCACGCTCTATCGTCAACTCTGCAACTTACTTAAGTACTACAACTCGCTCACTCTATTATACATAAACTGAACTGCATACCTATAAAAATGTACATTAGCCACAACAAGCACATCAGCTACAGCAGTTTCAACGCCATCCAGCAACCACAACTCGCCCAACAACTCACTTTACAACTCACTCCAAAACTGACTTCAAATCTCTTTTCAACTCAACTTACCCACACACAACTCACCACTTAGACAACCCATGTCTCTCCCATCTAGGCCTTGAGAAATCGCCAGTACGCCATCAAATGAGCTAATTTTGTATTGTAAATGTTGCAAGTCATGCTTTAATTTGCTTGAGCCTTTTGTTTTTGTAAATTCAGGTTTTCTTTAATTATATAATTATATAAGATTTTGTACACTTGGTTTGTGATTTAAAGTTAATTGGTAGTCAAAAATATCTAGATGGATTTTGAAGTTGATGTAAAAATTAATCAACATAAAAATAAAACTTGCTTACAATACAGTGTGATTTTATAGGTTTGTTATTGGGGTCTATTACCCTTTTGTCCGATGGTAAAATATTGATCAAAATTGAAAATAACCCTTGAAATGTTGTGTTGTGGGTAGATATCTGTCTATAAATCTATGGATTGTTGTTTGTAAAATAGACATAAAGGTTAAGTGTAGGGAGTCGGTATTGTCATATCTCCAATATCCTGAGATGATGACAGCAAAATGTTGACTAAACTGCTTAATTGGGGGTCATTTGGTGTAAATATTACCATTTTATATCAAAAGTTATTGATGAATCGTGAGGAAGAGATGTCTGAGCGATTTTAAGAGTTATCAATTATCAAAACATGAAGTGTAAATAAAGGTTATGAAAATATGATCAGATATGAAAATATAAAGCTGGTACTTGTAATATTTTCCAATATTTGATGACTTATTTGAGGAAAATATTTACATTTGTTCTTGAGCTGCTTTATTTGGAGGTCATATGTTATAAATATTGAAAATTTGATGTCAAATATATTGATGAATCGTGATGTAGAAGTGTTTGTGGGAACATAATTTAGGAAAGCCAATTGCGGGTATTAAGATGATTATAATATGATCAAAGTGATATGAATGTCAAATCAAATTAATGTTTTTAACATATATAAAATAGTATTGCAATTATAATGTCAATTTGGCAAATAAGTACAGATATTGATGAATTGAGGTGTCTGCAAGAACCTAATTTAGAAAAAACAATTAAGAGTTATTAAATTAATTAACAAAAAGGTGGTTAGAAAGGAAAAACAAAACAATTTTATGTCAAAATGTATAATTGTGTGACATACAGGTTCTGTTGCTGAATGACATTGATGAAATGTGTTGTTGAGGTGTCTACGATTGAGAAAAGCCAATTGAGGGTTATCAAATCAATTGATAACAAATGATTAGAAAGAAATTCAAAACAATTTTTTACTTCAAATCTTATTATGTTTGGTAATGGTATACAAGGGAATAATCTCATGACCGGCGACATAAGGCTCATTTATAAAGCTTCTCTGTGGCTACTTTAAGTTAGAGAAACTGCAGACGCTTTGGAGGTTCTTTGCTGGTACTCCATCCCCTTGCATAATTTCAGCTCCTTTTGACGTACCTTCAAAGTACCTCCAAAGTTACTGCATAGCTACTCCTTACTGCAGTAGCTAGAGTTGCTGTGTGAAAGAACCCCTTGTTGCCGTTCGTGAGAAACTTGCTGTGTAGGGTTTGTTGTGGAATGGTATAATTGATGAATAGTGATGGTGAGGTGTCTGTGTGAGGCTGACTTGGAAAAGCGAATTAAAATTCATCAAATTGTTTAAAAAACAAGTGATTGGTAATGGTAGATGAAAGGAAATGAGATCCAAACAAGTTTTTTATGTCAAAACATATTTAGTGCGCTAGATCGTTGATGTCTAGAATATAGCCACCCCCTAATATATTGATGGATCGTGAAGCAGGGGTGGCTGCTTGGTCTTGATTAAAAAGCAATAAAAGATTTAAAGGTTACCAAACAGAAAAGTATCGTGCTGTAAATAGATTAAAATCTAATTTGTTGATGTCAAGCTCAAAATATATAGTATTAATGTGTAGTATTTAGGTTTTGATATTGAATAATATGCATTGTGAGCAGGGGTTCATCAGTCGTTCATGATTAAGAAAAAACAATTATTGTTACTCAGTGCTTTCCTGATTTAGAAAAAAAACATTATAGTTTAAAATTTAAAAAACTTGCAGAATGTTGCAGAATTATGGGTGTAGGTATTCAAACATGTCAGCAAATGTTGGTCTGATTATAGAAACAGACCATGTTATGTGTGAGTTAGGAGTTACTACCATTTGTGACTTACACATGTTGAGTTGTGAGTTTCGAGTAGAAATCTTTGAGGTACGAGTTTAAACTTGCAAGTTGCCAAAGCACTTGCATTTCATAATTGCCATTTTCCAAATCGTATGCACAAGAATATTGTTAATGTTTATTCTTAACTTTTCATTTTTTGTGCCTCGCAGGTTTGATTTTTGTGAAAAAAGTGTACACGTAGCAAATTGTCTTTGAATTCCAACAATTTGATAAAAATGGCAAACTGTTTCATTGTTCATAGAAAAGAGCTGCTATACTCTTTTCAGATTGAATAACAAATTTATTAGCATTTAGCAACGCAACACAAGGTTAATCGAACCCTAGTGCATCGTGTAAGATAATCTTAACTAATTATTATCAACTTTTTCTCTTTTTCTTTACAGTTTGTGCTTCAGGAGACATAAGAAACAATGTGGATAACTTTCAGAAATTAAAAGACTGCGAAGTAATTGAAGGCAACTTACAAATCCTTCTAATTGACAAGGCAGAGCCATCAGACTATGAAAACTTACAATTTCCAAAACTCAGAGAGATCACAGGATTCTTAGTGTTATTCCGTGTCAGCAATCTCCAGACACTAAGTCATATATTCCCAAATTTAGCAGTCATCAGAGGCGACACATTATTTCATAACTATGCGCTAGTCGTCTATGAAATGCTTGAACTTCAGGAAATTGGACTCCCTAGTTTGGTCAATATAACTAGAGGAGGGGTCAGGATTGAAAAGAACCCTAATCTGTGTTATTTGGATATGGTTGACTGGTCCCTCATACTTCACGAAGGAGTAGATGCTAATTTCATTGTGGATAATAAAGATCAGGAGGATTGTCTCAATTTTTGTCCGGAAGATTTACAAGGAAGTCGAACTTGTAGAAGACATGGAGCAACTCAGGAACTTTGTTGGACAGCAGAACATTGCCAAAAAGGTAGGTTTTTTTGCAAGAATTACAGGTTTTTCAGGGTGCTGGGCGCACACAATAAAGCAGCAGCTGCCTTGGTACCCTTTTGCATGAATTAGTATTTGAAAGGGTACCAATATGACAGATTTTAAAATCATTGATAGACTATAATATTGCCAAGAAGTTATATCTGGTGTAAACATAATCTTCTATTGTCAGTAAAGTTTGAGTTTGACTTATAAATGAAATTCCCACATGTGTTGATGTTTTGCTTTTTTAGTTTTAATGGAAACCTGCATTGTGCCATGAAGTCATGTTATTCATTTTCTTTATATTTTACCATGACGTAGAAGGGAGATACCAGGCTTCTATCTAATACATCCCAGTGTAATTGTGCGTCAGCCATGAAGCTCTTACTGGGGGGTAGTCGATTTTTTGACAACCACACGCATGGAAATTTACCTAAATATATTGCGTCCTTGATCGGCACAGAAAATTGTGTGTTTTGAACTTTTGTTTCAACTAATTTGTTTTTCCGTTTCTAAGAATTTAGGCGTACGTGTTAACAAACTCAGTGATAGAGAAATTATTGAAAAACAATTTCTATTTTGTTTACTAACTTGAACAGAGACGTGAATACTTATCGTCATTATAAATGTATTTTTCTTTACAAACAATCTTAATTAGTGTCTTAAGAGGAGCAAATATCCTTGAATCTACATTGTTTACGAGTATTTGTAATTACTAATTAATCAACACGAAATCTTCATTAATTGGATATATTTTGATGGATAACATGGAAAAACAACCTGTATTGAGGATGATGTAGGTGCGTGTTTTTCAAGGCCACTAAAGCAGATTTTGAGACAAACAACCAATTAATAGTAAAAGGACAAAGTAAAATAATGATAGTGTTAGAGAAAAACAATAGTTTTTTTTTCTTTACGCCTATTTTTGTAAAGGGTGAGAGAAAAAAAGAAAAAATTTTTATGAGAAGCCCATGGGTTTAGAGAAAGAATTTGTTGTTTTCTACAAGTCTATTTTATATAGGATTAAAGGAAATTAAGTTTAAATGTTTTCTAAAAACTTCTTTATTATTATAGTTTGGAAAAAACAGAGATTGCATTTTTATATAAGTTCAAGTATCAAAAGGGCACATGGCACTTGGTTCTCAAGATATAAAAGCGTAACATCTTTGTTGCCTAAATTGTTGGATGTTGTGAGAAGATGAAGATAAAAACAAACAGGCCAAAATTATAAAGCCTTTTACTATGCATGGAGAGGATTAATTTACATGAAGAGTTGTTTTTCATCAGACCTATTCCTCTTCAATTGCGATTTAATGATTTCAACAAGCAAAGAATACTAATAAAGTCAACTACTGCCTGACTTATGCTGACAATGTAACAACAGTGTATCAATGTCTGTTTCTGCAATAACTCGTATACATGTTGTTTTTGTCGTGCTTGTTTTCCAATCACCTCATATCCGAGGGCAAGGAGCATATCTAGTTGTCCTATATTTGTCAGCTTGGTTGTATTTTCTAAGATGTGCCCGCATCCCTGATCCTCTGTTACATAAAAACAGACGTCCAAAATACACATCATCTATTGCCTGATATAACCCTCTTAATGCGGATGACGAGTGCAGACAACATGTCAAAAAAAATTCAACAAATTGTCATTAACCTACTGTATTGCGGGATATTTTCGCAAGGTTAATTTTTTCGCGATTTCACTCATTCTGGACAATTTAGCGGGTTTTAAATTCGCGTTTTCAAATACTTGCCCAT
>JAUMTS010049236.1:0-10970 GCA_032273385.1 Ophiopholis aculeata | reverse complement strand
TGCCGCCTTTTCATTCGGGAAGAGCCCTAAGAAAAAAAAATGTTGCATTATGGCGGATTGTATATATTAAAATCTGGTTAAAAGAGGGTAGGAGTGTAATTGGGAGGTTCTATAGCAGTGATTGGGTTACTGTCTGCTATATAACAAGAGCCTGTGGAAATTGAAGGGTTTGCTGCGTAGCGTATTTCGCTTACAGCAGTCGTCAGCCCCTTCAGCTACGCCAATATAGTAGTGTGTAAACGCATTTCAATAAGGTATTGCCCAATAACTGTATAATTAGTTATAGGAGGCCTATAAGAGGGATTTAATAGACAAGAAAAGTACCAGTTGTGTTTGTAATCTGCTGGAAGTAATGCGTTGGGGATGTGTTGATTTGCCAAGCTGTTGAATTTGGAATCGGCTTGTAGAGGTTTTGTTTCGGTGGGAAAGTAGATTTAGTTTATTCTTGAATATTTGAATATTTGCAGTAATCTTGAATAAGATTCGTAGCTAATGACAGAGCAATGTTAAATGTGTCAAGAATATTTATTTAAAATGAAATCTACCAAACAATAAAGGAAGGATAATATAGCACATAATAACTGAGACAAATATTTAACTTTCCAAACTAAAGTAATACACATACACATCCATTTTTAATAAGTTTGTAAGATAACTTGAAAATAATGTTCTACATTGGCAACCATATTTAATTAAAACATGCCCTTCCTGATGTATACCAGAATTTCCTTAACATATTTCAGACTATTATAGTAAGATCACGAAGGCATTGTGAATAGTGCACAGCAAATCCCTGGAGTGCTTTTCAGATTTGGTTATGCTTAAAATTGCCGATTTCTAGCTCAGAGTCTTTGCAACAACTCCATCTTTACTCTATCAGTGAACATGTAATCTTAAAACAATGTGATTCAGTTGGGAATTGTGGCAATTAATTGAGTGCATTTGTATAATTTTGTATAAACTTGATAATTAGATTTGATTGAGATAACAAAAATAAGCTTCATTATGGTAGACTTGATTCAAATCTAGATAAAAACAGGCATGAATGAAATAGTTGAGAATTTTTGAGAACAGATGGGGTTAGTATCTTCACAAGAGTTATAGAACAATGACCGGGGAAATGGAAAATTTGGCGTGTAACGTACTGCGCTTGCAGCAGCCGTCAGCCCCTTTAGCTAAGCTAATATAACCGTGTATATACGCATTTCAAAAAGGTATTACTCAATAATGGTTTATTTACTCATATGAGGCTTAGAAGAGTGATTTATTAGACCAGAAAACTACCAGTTGTGTTTATAATCTCCTGGAAGCAATGAGTTGGGGATATTTTCATTTGCTTAGCTGTTGAATTTGGAAGTGGTTTGTATAAATTTTGTCAAGGTGGCAGAAAAGCCTTGATTTGTTCTTGAATATTGAATTATTTGCAGTTATCTGGAATATGAAGGGTAACTAATGTCATGACAATGTTAAGTTTGTCATTAATATTAATTCAAATTGAAATCTATCAAATAATAAAGGTAGGCTACTTCAGCAACAGAATAACTAAGACATACATTTAAGTTTCAAAACAAAACTGATATACGTACTAAATAATTTTTTGAATAAAAACAAGGTTCTTAGAAAACTTACATGAATTGCAAATAAAGTTATACATTGGCAACACAATTAAATAGATTTAAGACTATAAGATCACAGAAGCTATGTGACTAGTGCGCAGCAAATCCCTGGAGTGCTTTGCGGATTTGAATATGCTTTATATTTCCAATTTCAGCGGCAATCTATGCAACAACCTCATCTTTATTTTATCAGTCATGAATTGTCAAGACAATGTGATTCATTAGGTAAATTGTGGCAATTGATTGAGTGCATTTGTATAATTTTTATCAAAATGGATAATTAGATTTGATGTTGATAAATATGTAGGATTATTGTAAACTTCCAATCTAGATACAAAATAATAGATAATAAAATAAGATAAGGTTATCATCTAATATCAAACAAGGGCCGGGGCAAATTGAATAGCTGGCTGTTAGCGTTCTGCGTTCGCAGCAGCCGACAGTTCCTTTACCTAAGCCAAAATAGCGTACACATAATATATTACCAAATAAGTGTATATTTACTCTGAGAAGGCCTACATAAAGAAGCGTGATTCAAAAGACAAGAAAACTACCACTTGTCTGTGCAATTTCCTGGAAGAAATGAGTTGGGGATAAGCTTACATTAAAAAATATTGTTTTGATGTGAAAAACATCCAATTATTATTCAGTAATGTTCCTCTAATGTGCCATTTTATACAATTCTAAGCATAAACATTAGGCTAGAAGTTGAGCACATCAATTTTTTTAGCTTCCTGTGACATACCCGGTGTGGTTTACAAAGTTGTTGAATTTGGAAGTAGTTCATCGAAATATTATAATGGTACCACAGCGACTCATTTTACAAATGGTATAACATAATATAATGAGGCTGATAATCATCATGATCATTATGCCAAAGGCTTCGTACAGCTGTCTTGCTGAGTAATTGTTGGTGTTATGTGGAACACATCCATAATCTTCTGTAATATATGTTCAATAAAGTGTGCCATTTATACGAGGCTAGGCGTTCCGATCAGTCTCTGCTTCCGGCTATGAATCGATGCAAACGTCTAGTAAACACTTAAGGCTGTCACACATCAATTTGTGCGGCTCCTTGTGACATCCATTTTTCTTATTTGTCTGGTTTGCGAAGTTTTTGAATTTGAATGCATTAAAAATGTGCAGTAAATATGTATTTGAATTATCAAAACAACCTAGTCCATGCATAAACTGAATAAACATTATGCCCATGGATTCATACACCTTACAATAATTATTGACCTGATGTAGACCGTATGAACCATAACCTACTGTAATGTCCCATAAATATGCAATTTTAAACGAGACTATAAGCGCTTCCACCAGTCTCTGCCTCCAGCTAAGAAGTGATGAAAATGTGTAGTAAACAACTTGGCATGAACACATCAATACTCACTACTTGTGACACCCCTCCTTTTTTGCTTGTCTCGTTTGCCAAAATGTTGAATTCCGAATAAATTTTATAAATATGGAGAAACATTATACAATGTATAGTGAAAATAGTTGGTTATGTTTTATACACTACATAACAAGGTACAAGCTAAATAAACTTGATATCTTACAATAATAATATAAGTTTGAATTGGAAACGCACTGAAAACGTCCTGTTATGTTCCGCAAGTGTGCCATTTAATACGACGCTTAGCATGTTCGCTACTGATCAGAGTCTCTCCCTCGGGCTATGAATTGATGCAAATGTGTAGTAAACACTTGGCCGGATCACATCAATTTCTTCACCTACTTGTCAAGTCCCTCTTTTTTGAGCCTGATAAATAGGACCTGATTTTGTCCTTTGCATATATTGAATTCTATCCCATGGTCATCATTTTCAACGACAAATATGAACTAGTTACCGTACTCTTAAAGCACATTTACACTTAACAAGTACAATATTAACATTTAAGGGAAATAGTTTCTCTTACGCTTTAAGTCATTCCCTTAACAGTAGCTAAACTTTGCTATAGCGCAGTGCCAATATTTGTATGCTAATTACACAGTTATACTGTGTACTAAAAACCAAGATTTAATATTAGGTAGTTAATGGTGGATCCAACGGACGAGGAAACAAGACACATCCACGACCAAAAAATGGTGCAAAAGGGATATCTTAAATATATAAAAATAGAAGGAAGAGGCAAGGTATACCAACTTAAGATGGGGAACCTGCTAATAATGCTGAAACGAAAGTGACAACAAAAAAAAGACCAGCAAAATCTAAAAAGAAACCAGTCATTACAAAGAAGTAAGTAAAGGTTTATGATTCTAATTCTATTATGATAAATTTCTTTTTTTGATTGACAAAACCAATTTTTTACTGATTAAGATAAATGTTTCGGCTCTCTTTGTTTTGCAACTCAAAATTATATTTGTCATAATTTAACAACAAAACGGATGAATCTTTTCACTTATGCCAATGTTATCATATTTTTACTTTTATCTTAAAGAAAATCAACTTAAGTTAGACAAAACCAATAAGTCTTTTAAGAATCATATGAGAACCCAAAAAGTTGCCCCTTAATCCTGGCAAGTTTAAAGATGTTAAATATTTATCATCACTTACATGTAACCTGTGAAATTAACCCAATTATGGGAACCTCTTAGAAAGGTTTCACTAAGGTAAGCTTTATTTCCGGTTTATTTTCTTCTTCTTTAACCTGGAGAGCGCTTCCATCAGTCCCTGCCTCCAGCTAGAACACTTTGATACCTACTTTATTAATACATCCCTAGGATATTATGTTGATGGTGATATTGTTTATATAATGTATTGTCAAGGGACAATAAGATCCTATGTGTAAGATCAATAAGATCCTATGTGTAAGACTTATTTCTCCTTTGTCTGGTTTATCATATCATGCGCTGTCAAGTTTGGTTAAAAACTTAATAAATCGCCAACTGTTTGTGGCTATAAACCGTACTTGCCAGAATAAATTCATCAAAAGCGGCTTTGCTGCGATGATATTCATAGATGAGATGGATTTAACCTTTAAAAAATATGGTTATTGTTAATTTCCATTTTGATGAAGCAATTGTGAAAAGTCCTGGTATAGAACAACAAGTATAGCGAGCAATCATATTGTATCTGCTTGACAGTGAGCTGATATTAAATTGTAAGATTCTTAGAACCGTGGTTGCATTATGTTAAAGAGAAAATTGTGAATTGGATAACTAAACTGCTTGGTTTTTATGTGTAGTAATTTTTTCTCATTTATGGAAACAAATTGCAGTCTGTAATGGTTTGTAACATGCAGGGCATGGTGGTAACAGGTTTCGTACCAACCCGCTTTTCCGCTAAATCTAATCATAAATCCACCCAATATCCATATATATATAAACAACATATATACATTTTATATGAAAAAAAAACATGTTGCACATTTGAATTTGAGCAACCCTGAATACATTTTACTACCATCTCATCATGCATATCATATAAGCTTACTGCTGGACAGTGACCATGGATTGTTCATTTTAGAGATTTTGCTACATAGACTTTACACGTTACATATCACTTTACATAACCCACAAGGAATGACATTCATTAAAAGGAAACTGATTATAGCCCCTAACCTGTACTCCATCAAATGATGATCAAATAGACTACATGCAGAACAAATTGACATTATACAGTGGAATTACATCCCTTCACAGTCACAAGAATTTTTTTTTGAAAGTTTAGATAGGCTGTATATTTTGCCTTTATTTCGGTGTACAAGATCAAAAAAAGAAATTGCAAGCAAATTGGCAAAGACAAGTACGTCTTGGCAATAGCTACTTATGTAAATAAGCTTTGCGTTTGTTATTAGAGTTTATTTTATGGAAATTGCATTGATTTTGATGGAAGAAATGAGTTAGAGATGAGCGGCTTTGCAACACTGTTGAATTTAGAACCGTTTGTTATGGGTCGAAGACAAGACTTGATATATTCCTAAATATTGAAATATTTGTAGTAATTGTTCTGGCTGTGCTAAGTATGGAATGGTTTTATAAAGTGATGAGGAAATTGTGTTAGTATTAATTGAAATGCATGGATTGTATAACATGCCACTCTTACTTCAGAGAAGTAACCTACAATCTCAAAGGGTTTTTTTATATGATGGTTAAAGAAGCTGTGGATCAACTGTTGACATTATGCTGTAATAAACTTGAAAATGTTTAAATAGCCATGGAAGTCCATGACCATGCTATCCCACCAAGTTCCTCACCTCACCTAAGTCATTCATAGTAGGATGTAGCCCTCCTTAACTAACTACCATAACTACCATCGTCAGTCGTGTGCACCCATACTCAGGTTGTACCATTGTACGGTGTTCTGCCATCTCTTTATCTTCTCTTCTGTCTTCCCCTCTTTTTGTCTTTCCTGTCCATTTTGCCATTTAGTTAAACGTTTCGCCAACCTTTATGTTATTCTCGTTATGTATCCTGCCTATCTTTATGTTGCTTCTCAAATCTTTTCCATTATGTCTTTGACTTTTGTTTTACTTTATTGTTGTTCAAGACATTCAATTGGAATCAGATACACATAACCAAAGGTCCTCTAAGCCCAATCTAATTGATGAAAAATATTTTATTTTGCCTTTAATATCTAAAACATGTATTTATGATTACACCAAAGTACAGTAAGTAAAATGATATCTGATACATTATAGTTTAAGTTGCCTATCTGTAAAATATTAAATGATATATTTTTATGATGAAGCACTGGCGAACTGGCACACAATAAATAGAGAGTGAAAACATCAGGACCCATTGGGGTTTGAACCCACGGCCTCTCGTTTACCGGACAAGGCTACTTACTACCACTGCGCCACTAATATTCTCAAATGTTAAATGAGATATATTATTGTTGAAATCTAAAAGTTACACACTCTTTTTGTTTTTATGTTGATGATAGAGAAGGTAATATTGCCATATTAGGAATAAGGATATAGAAGTTGACTGCTCACCCTTGTATTTTCAAATTTATTTTCCCGGAATAATCGTTTTGTCACTGTTGCAGCATATTTTTTTTTGTTATTTATGAACTGAAGTTTAATGCATTTGATAAAATAAATCTAAAAACATATTCTCAAATGGGTAATTAAAACTTAATGAGGTACAGCTTTAACAGTGTTTAACCTAAATGTAAGTTTATAATTCAATTCAATTTTATTATAAAATAATTGTTTCTCAAATCTATAATTTTGTGTTTTTCGCACGTAAGTGAACAATTACTAGTCACAACTTCACTCTGCACAACTAAAAGGCCTGGATATACTAAACCTGCCATAATTTCAGTATACTCTAAAAATGTACAGGAAAACATAATGCATACACAAAAGTATCTTCATAATAATCATTGAATACAAAATAACACCAATTTGAGCACACAAATATTTTTAGCATCACTGACCCAGAGCAGAATATGCGAGTTGATGTAGCTAGAAGGAAACATTCTATGTGTTTGTGATAAAAATTGCCGAAGATTTTTAAATAAATATATTTATATTTGTTTAGGTTATTTGGTCATACTACTTGCTATGTTTTAAGATTATTTTTACTGAATAGGTAATGGCATCTGTATTATGCAAGCCGAAATATTTTCAAATACAATTCTGATATTTGTGTTTTATTTTAATCCTCAAATCAGTATTAAATATAAACTACATTTAGATGTTGTCCAGTCATAAGCTTTTTTTTTTTTAATTTGCTCTTCCTTTTAGGATTGAGTACATAAGTTCCAAAGATAGTTTAACTATTAAATATGATGATATTCATATGTTTATGCATATGTTTATTTTGTTACAAATACCTGTTAGTATACACGGCGCCATCTTCACCCAAACACTTCTTTGTGTTATCTATCGTAACATGTGTATCTTGTCTGGCGGGACTCGTGTGGTTATCATGCTTGCCGTGTATGCAAGCGACCCTTTTTTAAATCCCGGTGACTTAACTTTTAAAATTTATATCTTTTGTAGACCTTATTGGATTCTTTAGTTTATTTGATGCGGAGTTTTAACTTCTTTCTTCGATCCTATGCTTATATTCATGTATTTTGATGAAACTAAATATAAAAAAATCCATCCATTAGCTTTTCTTCAAAAATTGACTAAATGTTTGAGAGAAGCCCTGAATTGAAAATCACTTTACTGCCTTCCTGTTAGTATATATGTATTGAATTAGTTTTTTTTCGAAATGTATTCTGAATATGATTCAAAGGACAACTACACGCATCTTCATCGGCACATATACAATTTACCGGAAGAGAGGAGAAAATATGGATTTCCATATTGATAAATTGATGGAAACAGTGGCAACATGTGTAAAATAGTAATGCCTTATTAGCATAATCATGGATCACTTGGCTTGTTAACCATACTACAATCTGGGAAAAAAGTGTTACGAGAAATTTTACTCTGCAGTGAAAAGCACCGTCACGCCACTTCAAAAATATTCAAACCGGATACTGTATTCCTTAATGATCACCTAGCAGAACCTAACAATTTATACAGTAGTAGGGGATGGGAGGTATAGCGATATACAGACTAAAGAGTCACTTTGTGTAAATATTACCTAAGGCTGGCCACGGTCAAACAATAGATTTTGCTAATAACCTGCGAGGTGAAATGCGTTTGGGTGAAAATTTAAAAAAATAAGGTGTACTGATTATAATTGAGTGGGGCAAGGTCCAAGCAACATTACCAAGCAAAAGACAACAATTCTGACAACAAATTTTGCCGTAGTTGTTAAGTCAAAGGTTGGTGCTTTGATGGGATGTAATCAGAATTTTGATGCGACATCATAAGCTTATATAACAGAGATCCTCTTAAGACGGCTAATTTTCGTAATTTTAAGCTTGAAAATAGCTGAAAATGGCAAAAAACACAAAACGAGCCGTTGCCATGATAACGGACCTCACATTGATATAATTGTTTATTTATTTATTAAAATACTTGCTCTTGCAAAAAGCATATTTCACAACACATTTTCTTTCTAATTTTGTCCAAGAATGTAGTCTTTCTAGCTGTGACCATGCTTGGCCAAGCGCTAAATGGGTTAAAAACTATTTCTATATAACACTGTCATACCAAGTGCAGACTTGTTTACCAATATCAAAATCATTATTCATGGCCAATTAAATTATATTGCTTCTAGGTCAAAGTACTTTACAAATACCTATGAAAAATAAATGGGTTTTTTTTAAAAAAAAGTCATTCTCTTAAGAATATTACACATTTATATTCTTCTTTAAAAAAAGAGGTCAATTTTAACATTCTTAGAACAATATTTTGAATAAGGTTTGATAACAATGGATTTTTTTTGTGTATAAAATTTTTTTGATTAGGACATTTACGGAGATGCAAGTGTAGGCGTGATATTGTAGCTTATATTATGTTATAATCATTTTCCAAATAAAAAAAATCAGATAGTGTAAAATATACACTGCATATGATAATTTTATTCCTTTAAAGAGATTTTAGGTTCCATTTTCTTACAGATGTCATTCATTATTATCAGCCATCAGTAAACCTGCCCTGGAACACAAGTTGTCAACATGATTGTGCCAGCTTGGGAGTTTTGTTATCACTCACATGTATTACTAATTTCAGTGTTACTCTAAGATTTCAGTGAACTTTCAGTGAGTTTTTTTTAAAGTGATTATGCCAGAGCAATATTGTGTTAAGATTCGGACTTGCTTTACATGTATGTTGCTTAATACTTTTTAATGTTGCGACAACAGACTTATTGATTGCAAAAGAATTCTAAATCCCCCCCAAAAAAAAAAATTGAAGAAATTTGACTACTTTCAGGGAGCTTAGATTTCACAGGACTTGGTTTTTTAACGTATACAAATGGATTTTATTTATTCTTAAATATATATCTAAAACAAGGTATCTGTTAGTTTTATTTTTTAGGGGGTTTTGTGCTCCATTTTCACAGATGCCATCAATTACGTATCACCCATCAGTTATCTTGCCCTGTAACACTAGTTGTGGACATGGTTGGTGCAGTGCAGTTCAGGGGATTTGTTATCACTAACGCAAGCTAATGGATAGATGAATAACAGGACAGTTTCCTCACGACTTGAGATTGGTGCTAAGATGTTAGTGCAATATAAATTACAGAATGTACTGATGAACATATTGATAGTTATGATCTTGAATATGCGTGAAGACGATACTGATAACTGTGGTTGAAAATGAGCATTCGTTTTTTAGTAGTAGTTCTTTAAATTATTCTTTAAATTTGTTCTATTTTAACATAATACTAATATTTTCTAAAGATAAACATACGTTATGTAGGTTTATGAATACGACTGTGTAAAAAGTGATTCCGTGTTGCATTTTTTCCCTGACGTAATCCATTACTTATCAGCTATAGTAGTCTTGCCCTGTGACATACGTTATGTACATGATCGTAAAAACAATATCATGTTTTTACTCAAAAAAAAACAACGCTAATGGACGTGTGAAGTTATTACAAAAAAACTATGAGCAAATTATGCTATCTCAGTTGATAATAATCTGTTGATATTCCATACTGTGCGTAAATAACAATTTTGAAGTTATTCCCGCAATGCTATCTTTAATTGAAAGTAATGTTTAAAAAAATACCTGTCATGAAAGCTATATGAGAAACAATGTTCAAGTTATATCTGAGGTGCTAGCTTTAGTAACTTGCTTAAAAAAATAAAAAAGTTCCCACAGTGCTATCTTCAGTGGAAAGCAGGTTTGATGCTATATAAAAGTGCTACAAATTTTTATTAGAAAGGAATTTTTAAGTTGTTTCTGCAGTGCTATCCTCCATAGATTGCAGTCTTTGCAAAGACTTTGACAGTAGTCACTGACATATAATCTGCAGTAGACCGCAGGTTTTTGAGTATCCTTGCAAACAATTCGACAAATATCATAGTAGTTGGCACATAGAAATCTTAAAAATTAAAATATCGTAGACATATTTAACTTGATTTTGTGTCCTATTTTTTGACAGCTGTGATCCATCACCTACCATCCATCTGTAATCCAGCCCTGTAACATAAGTTGTTAACATGATTGTATGGTGGATATTTTTTCACTCAAGCAATCTAATGGATGGGTAAGAGAAGTTTTTTTACATAGCTGGATGCACGGATGTAAGTGCTAATGACAGCGTGTCCTTTGATACTTGCAACATTTACATTAACACAATGCATTTTGGAAGATACAAAGACTACAAAGACATGTTGACCAATAAAAACATACCTATGTCACTAAGAATAAGATTGTTCAACCAATGCATTCTAACAACTATGACATAGGGATCAGAAACATGGTCATTGACAAAGGATTTAGAACAGAAGCTTGTGACTACTCAACGAGCTATGGAGAGAAAGAT
>JAUMTS010049125.1:0-10970 GCA_032273385.1 Ophiopholis aculeata | reverse complement strand
TATTGAGGACTTGACATTGCTGACTTCATTGCTGAAGTCAGCAATAGTTTGAGGACCTGTTTGGATAATACGCCTAAATCAAACCTGTAATGTTTTACCTGAGGGCCTCCTTCATTTGTAGGTTCAAACGGATCTCCAACTGTCCTTTTCTTGGCTCTCGCGACGCTTTTCTTCACAAAATCATCGTATATCTCTTCTTGCACAAATGTTCTGGAACCAGCAATGCATACTTGACCTTGGTGGGCGAATAGTGCTTGATGGCTCATCTCTACTGCGTAATCCACTGTAAAACGACATGATTCATTTTAAGTGTACAAACCCGTACTAACACAAATCCATAATTAAGAAGTGAGAGACGTGTTGAATTCAAATTAACAAAAGATATGAATTAGATTAAGGGCTCACAAATCCTTGAAATTGTAAGACGATATACGATACATTTAGGACTCGCAATTCTTGAAATTTATAAATATTCTATACCTAATAGGGGCTCTTAATATTAAGAAGAGGATCTTAACGTTATGTGGTTGCAGTTGGACACGCGATTTGTTTCAAAAATGTAGGCCTGTTCCTGTGAAATTGTCGGTAAATACTACAGTTCATCTATAAAGTAAAGTTTCAGTCCACGTTTTGCAAGAGCAAAACACCATAGATTCACAATCTGTGAATAAACGGCAACAATGTATTATTTCTTGAAGACAATATAGGCGCAATGTCTGTAGAAATTCGCTCAGGCAAGACAATTTTGTTTCTACTTATCCCCTCGGGCATGTAGGTATCCCCTCAGTTTAGAGAGACCTGATTGTAGCTAGCCAAATCTAAACTTTCAATGAACTTCTATATCAAAATTGACGCGAATAATCACTTGAGCTGACCAATGTTAATCGAATTTCTCTATAATTCGGAGCAAGTATTGATGAGCAATTATTTAGAGACAACTTCTCCTAGTGGAGCGAATGTACATGGACGCCGAGCCTTGCAGAAAAGGCACGAGTATCGTCGAATAACTTACGATCGCAGTCAGCAAACACAACATTTGGACTCTTGCCTCCCATCTCCAGCAATACTTTCTTCAAGTTAGATTTGCCCGCTGCTTGCTGAACCAACCGCCCAACCTTAGAAGAGAAAATAAAGGAAGGAGCAAAGCATAACAACTTAGCGTCAATAGATTTTGGTCTACGTTATGATTCTGTCAAATTATTATAGTTCTATTAACAACGACCGAGAGAGGGGCAACGGTGAGGGGATGGTAGTGTAACGATGTAAGGATA
Source organism: Ophiopholis aculeata (assembly GCA_032273385.1). Taxonomy (NCBI): domain Eukaryota; kingdom Metazoa; phylum Echinodermata; class Ophiuroidea; order Amphilepidida; family Ophiactidae; genus Ophiopholis; species Ophiopholis aculeata. The sequence continues at coordinate 9,699 of JAUMTS010049125.1, read as the reverse complement.
GGAGACACGTGTAATAGACATGGTAAAAGTGTCTAGTTGACTAAGAAAACTATAATGCAAAAAAAAAGAGAAAAGAAAAAAGTCGACGACGATGACGAAGAAGAAGAAACGGGTATGTTACCTTAACTATCGTATTTTAAGTTTGGTATCGCAGTCGTTTAAGGTGGTCATTGGTTTGTTTTTCTATTAAATTTGTCCAAGAAGTTAACCAATAAATGCAAATTACAGTGCAAACAGACGATTACCCTTCCCAACCTGCCTGCAGCCCGGCAGCGATTTATTTTCCGTAATCATGGCAATACAGATTTGTATAGGAACATCAAAGTCAGGGGCGGCGTTCATTATTGATCGCAGATTGTATTGGTATTCAATAGTTACAGCAAGTAAATGTGTATTAGCTTTATCATAGTAGTATTATAGATTTATTCCGTAGCAATATCAAGGTATTAAAACCACATTTCTGGCAGCTAATCCCTCTTGGTCTAATGGTTAGTTGGCTTGACTGGTAATCAGTGGTCTAGGTTTCGAATCCCCTCACAAGCTCATTTAAAGACAATTTTGAAATATTTTTAAATTGAAAAAAAATCAAAGTCCAAAAATATTTCTCTATATGTTTAATACATGTACAGCCAGCATTACAAATATGTATTACAGAAAATAAAATTGCATCCAGGCTACATGAATTTGTATTGAATATGACAATTTCTAACTTGTCCGACGGCAAATCTGTTAAAACCTGATCAATAATTATGAATACCTGTCATAAAAGCCTATCTTATAATCTACATGAATTTACTTGAAATTGTTGTATCCTGTGGAATGTATCATAACATTCAGCTAAAGTGCTGACGGTGAAACAAAATGGGAATGAAATTAATAATAACTTGTGTTGATTATCTCATTTTAGAAATGGATGTGGCTCTATAGATTTATTTATGTTAATTTGTAACTGTCCTCAAAATAGCCCCAAATGACAAGTACCACACTGTACATCAATGGCCCTTAATCTTAGCTATTTGTATGCTAGTAAATAGTGTTTACAATTTCCTGCTTTCATGTTCCATATAATAGAGTTGAATCATGCCCAAATGGCTATTTCATCAATGTTTTATTACCATGAACCCTTAAGCTCAGCTATTTAATCATTGAACTACCTTTGGCTGTCAGATCCACAGATATATACCAGAGATCCCAGAATTGGCTGCCATTTTGGTCGAGCATGGAGATCTAATTGGGGGTATTCGGGTTTTTGCCGTGAGTCACGTTTTTCACTGCATTCATTGTGACAGTAGCGTGAATTTTGACACGCTTGAAAAGTCACAACGCACGCACGGCTTCCGCTCAAGTTTTCGCGCAAATAATGGACGCATTATGTTTGCGTTCATTTCTGCGTGTCCTGTCGGCAAGGACCCGAATACCCCCAATTAGAGCTCCATGGCTGACGACGCCATTACACAGACGGGATATGTGGTCTGGGATCTCTGGTATATATCTGTGGTCAGATCACACAGTGGAAATGCCCTGGTTTTCAGGTCCTGAAGCCTTATTACTACTTGTATGTATGAACCATTAACCTCGTCTATGACTTAAGGATCCATAGCAGAGTTGGAGCATTCCCCGAATGGTAATTTCCAAGTCTTGTTCCAATGTACCCTTAGACTCAGCCATTCTCTCCTGTTAGGTATCCGGAATGTGTCCTCATCAAATCTGCTCTCACCCATTCGCTTCCTTCGTGACCATCAGGCCATGTCAGGGACACTATAGGGAATCAGCAGGAAGGCCTATACCACAGACGGCCCCAGAGGGCGTTATTGTTGGACCGACGGAATAGTGCCCAAAAATGAGGTATTTTGGTGTAAGCATGCATGAACATCAATTTAAAAAATGACCCCTAAACAGGTTTTGAACTTCTTCCAAAAAAAACTCCTAAACGAGGATGAGTAACAAGGGGCTTTGCATCAAATTTGAGCCCAAACAAGGTTCATCCCAAATAACCCCTTTTTACACGTTTGACTCTGAAAAAGCACCTCTTTTTCTTGAAAAACATTAGACCCTAAACGCGTTTCGCGCTCTGCCTCGAAAATTGACCCCCTTTTTCTGTGTATTCATGTCCTCAAGCCTTATTACTACATGTATGAACCATTAACCTCACTCATCTATAACTTAAGGGTCCATAGCTTCACTCATCTATAACTTAAGGGTCCATAGCTGAGTTGAAGCATGCCCCAAAGGGCAGCAATTTCCAAGTCTTGTTCCCATGCACCCTTAGACTCAGCCATTCTCTCCTGTTAGGTATCCGGAATGTGTCCTCATCAAATCCGCTCTCACCCATTTCGCTGCCTTCAGGACCATCAGGCGATGTCGGAGACACTAGGGAACCACCAGGAAGGCCTATTCCACCGACTGCCCCTGAGGGCGTTATTGTAGGGCCGACGGAATCGCTCATGTCACTTAGGCTGCCACGGTGTGATTCGGCACTGGGTGCAGTACTGGAACTATATTCTGAAGCTGAAATGGAAAATGAAGAACATTTGAATAATTAATTCTGATAAAGCTGTACATCATAACTTATCTTATTTTTAACTTGATGATAAGGCGCTATTATTATTTGATGACGAGCACAATCAAACACGCACATTTCAGTGTAAAGCTGTGACACTTTCTTTTTCAACTTGTCTTTTTTAAATTTTGGATTTGATATTTGATCTGTTTTATAAACAACTTTAAGGTGATTCTTTTGAATAATACTTAAGTGTACTTCAGGTCTCACCTATTCTTCAAGTGCAAGGTAGAATAAATGAATAATTTATTCAGTAATGCATGGTGTACTTTATTCCATCAGACACTTGATGAAGAGGTGGAATAGTCTTGCTTCTCCCTTCAGACATAAGGTCCATTCATACTAGCATTGGAGTGCGTTCACGGTTCAGTGGTTGCTGATATATCGATCATTTTCTGTAACAAACCACCGCATACTCCAATTATCGTGCAGTAAATACAGTGCAACAACACAACGCAATGATTGTATGAACGGACCTTTAAATGTACATTTTTATTAATTATTAATTTACCACAGCTCAAGCAAACCTACCTAGATCTTCCTTAGACGGCGTCCGCAATCCCAATAACCCTCTGTTCCTTGGCTGCTGCTTAAGGAGTAAGATTGCTCCATCAAAATGGCGGAATACTTCTAATGATAAGATGCTTTGTGTGGTTTCTGCGCTCAGCCCGCTTGCATCACTAGAGATCCAGCATCGTATGTAGCTGAAATCTTGTTCAAGCTGGTGAGCCCCATGGTAACTGTATCAATGAGAAATACAACACATCTAATTAAGTTATACTCTGCATTTGTTGAATTTATCGAGTGCCGTAATTGTTGATCTATATATTAGGCAAAAAAAATAGAAGTTTGTCTCAGCTTCCTCCAGCACTATGCGATTAAAAAAGAGAATTGTGTCTATGATTTTTTAAACCCGTTTTTCTGTTTTTTTAATCTGAATTTTTTTTTAAAGAAAACAGAGGTATCGATTAAAATTTACGATCATTTGATAAAAAAATATATATTTTATGTAAATTTAAGTAAAAAAAACCAAAATGCTAAGAAATTTCCGCTTTTGCAGCCTTTTCGGCCAGAATTCTGTGAAATGTTAATGTCTTCCATAGGGGTTGTATATAGCAACTACTTAATGTTAATGATCAATATATTCATTTTGAGCTGCTGGAATTTATGTGCCATGCTGCTGAAATTCAGACCTGAAAAGAGGCTAAAATTCAAATCATGTTCAATTATCAAGCTGGAATTGAGATTTTTCCTGTGTCTTCCATAAGAATGTATCTGGAAAAGCCCAATATATGCCCCTTACCTAAACTTTGGTTTCTCCTTCAGTACAAAGGCCATCCAGGTTTCCAGCATGGTAGTAACTGCTATTGAAATTACTGATATCTGAGCTGCTGTGTTCAGTTTACTCACTCCTTCAAACAGTGGTACTAGTAGTGTGTCTACTGCTAAGGCAGCGTAGGGGTTATGTTCACTAGGAAGAACTGCAATATAAGAATTTACAGAGAGTTTTAATTTTAATTTGATATTGATTATTGAACATTATGTATATTTATAATAATACAATGACAAAACAATGAGTGTTCAAATCTGAGGGGAGACTGTTTTAGCTGTTTTACCAATTGATGAGTAGAACTGTGGAAGCTTATTCTTCAATAGTAAAAAGGTTGTCAAATCATTAATACAGTCTAGTAACTCCAATGCACTTGTCACAATTTGGACATGGACAAAATATTTAGATACCCCTTTACCCATGGAAACAAGTCAATTCCTAATAATTACCAACAGGAAGCAAATAACATTTACCAACTGGGACATAGATTCACCAACAGCCCTGCAATTTACCAACAGAATTCATTGTTGGAGGGGAGGGATCAGTTGTATTTTACCTCAAAATCAGTAGAGAAGTTTAGATTTTCAAACGTTACAGAACGAGGTCTCCAGTGCAGGAGGTCTATACATGACTCCAATTATGTGACAATAAAATCTCAACATACTGTGAAGGAGAATACAAATTCCTGTTCTCTTACCTTTTGAAAAAATGAACCTAGCAAATATTTCTGAGTTCTGACTGATTTTTCTTGATCATATCTCATATAAATTTTAATTTGCAATTTCAGTTTCATTTATTCACAAATATATTAATAAACTTCTATGATAAAGCATTGGTGGACTGACCAATATTCAATATATTCTAATTTTACTCAGTTAAGGAATATTTACCATGTTGAAGCAAACTATAAAGTTTTTGAGTAATGTAAACACCAGTCGAAAAAACTTACTGCTTATTAAGCATGTTGATGATACTTCAATTTTGACTCTTAATGTATCACTTATCATATTTTTGACACAAGTAAATGAAGCTAAAATCATAGTTTGGGGGGAGGGGGGCAACTTAAGATTTTGGCATTTATGAATTCTACTTGAATCACTGTACTTGCAGATCATTTCAACACCAACATCATAGTTATATAATTTTCCATTCCAGGGTTATGATAAAACCGAATTGCTTTCTTCAAATTCAAGGATTGTGTTGGCAACTCAATGAGGTAAACAAAGAACTCTAGATCTGGTCAAGTTTTCACAACAATATGGGCTTTGTGGAAAATGTGCCAAAGGTCATCTGTGGGCATCATCAAGAGTTAGACAATTATTGACCTTGCTGCACATTTGTTAAAATAATCGAAAATGGTGTTTGCTGACATCCGCCTCATTTGATGGTGTAATGGTGTTGCCTCACATTTGTGTACTGTCTTATCCATGAGTATTTTTTTTTTACTACATGCATTTTTCTCAACCCCTCTATGTTATTGCCCTCCACGACAACAACCAGGGACTGAGTGCCTCACTCAGTTTACATTTCATCTATGAATACTAACCTTCAGTAGTTTTTTTCCGCCACACTTTGCCGACTGGCATAGCCTGCTTCCAGAATTCTACACACATACGACTGCAGTCTGACTGGAATAGTTTGTTGCATTGGCCGCACAGATTCTGAAAGTACAAATTACAATCATAAGTGTTTCCTTAACCAGTTTACAGCAGAGCCAGTAATTTTACGGGTTGATAAAGTACAAAATGCATGCTGAGCCTGTAATATTACGGGTTCACCGCACATCATGTTCATTGGCGTAGCACATCTATACCAAAAACAAGACATACATGTAGTTTGCCGCATACCACTGGAAAGAGTGCTAAATAAGGTACATATGGCGCTACTCTGATTTCTAAAGGATGCTTGTGGAAGTCTTGATATATTATAGACAGACGGCCATGCAGAGAAAAGGTCAGCTAACAGGCCTTTTCATGCATTTTATTTGGGGCAGTGAACTGGTATAACAAGCAGTATTGTATCAGTCCATATCAAAACCGCACATGTCAATGGTTTCAATGGGAAAATGAAGAACTTTGAATTGGATTTCTACAATAAAGCAGACTGATCTAGATGGTTTAGATACAAATGATTAAATTATCAGCCTATGGTTGCCTCGGTTTTTTTACTGAAAAAAGTATTCAAAAAAATTGGTTGCATTTTCAGTTAAAACAAGCCTTGACACGACTAGTCCCATCTACAAGTATCGCTATTTGCACTGCTGAATCCCAAACAACCTAATGGGGATGAATTTTTATCATTTGCAATAAAAATGTTGACCTTTATAGACCTGCCCTGTAACCAAATTGGTAAAAATTTAAATTGTTTTACAGGTATGCGATACAATTAATGACCACTCACATGGATGTTTTATTGACTTTCAGTTCCAATTTTTAATGAAAATTTGTTGATATTGGAGCATATATAATCACATATAGCTTTCCTTAAATGTGACTAGATATGAAAGTCAACAATTGGTGTTGCTGCCCTAAATTTTACAAGAAGGAATATATTTCTGTATACAAATTCAGCTTTAAGGGATTTGGAGAAAGACTTTAATACATAGGCCTATGGAGCTAAGGTAAGTGGTTGTGAACCCTTATTACTCTGTCATAACAATTGTAAATATACTTGCAGACTCACATGTAATTTGGCATTCCTGACATCCAACTGTTGTCGAAGTGTTTCTAGTCTTCTTTTGTGAAGTTCACCAACATAGCTATGACGACGGCTTTGAGTTGGACTGGAATCGGGAGACTGAGATGTAGAACTAAGGGATTGGATTATCTTCAAGAAACGCACGGCCATGTCATGTGTTACCTGTGGATATAGCAAGTTACAGATTAGCTGATTTTGAAAAAGGCTGAGTGTTTCTTCTATGTTTCCAACTAAGATTATATGCAGTTGGACTGGAGTTAGCATATCATGGTACAGGAGATGTAGAACTAGAGGATTGCATCATCTTTAAGAAATGCATGGCCATGTCATGTGTTACCTGTAGATATAGTAAGATAAGTAGCTGATTTTGAAAAAGGCTGAGTGTTTCTGCCATATTTCCAGCTTAGATTATATGCAGTGCAGCAAAGCAGAGCTAATAGAAGATTTGATTAGCCATATCATGGGTTAACTGTGGAAGCTAAAGTTTTAATTATCTATAAGATATTAAAACAAGGCAGTTAGCGAACCACATGTCTCACCTGCTTTGGCGATGCAAGAGGACCACAGTATAAAATTGTGTATGATATTTGGGGGATAAATATCAGCTGAAATCAGTTGTAATTAAGTTTTTGGAATAGTATCAGGCGTTTGCAGCCTGTTTCCAAACTTGGGCCAAAATCTCCCACACATACACAAACACATACATACAGAGAGAGTGATCAGTATCTTTCGAAATATATATTTAGGCGAGACAAAATAGGGAAAATGATTGCACTTCAGATTCTGGTCATTCATCAAGTGCCAACGAAATAAACATGTATCAATTGGTAATTGGTCCATCCATCATACACCAAATGCTGTATGTTGAGCTATTCCAGAAATTAATGCTACACCCCTAAAGAAGACAGAATATTCCAAATTTTTTGATCAATTTTTTCAGGGTGAAATCTAAAAATAAATAAACCCTTCAATTGTAAGGGTAAAGAAGATGTGGAAATCCTAAAAATACCACAAATACTTTGCCCGATTTTGGTTTAATTCCCACTTCTAGCCAAAATAGTAAAGAAGACAAGGGAATTCCCAGTATATTTCAGTGAAAAGGTACAAAGCCCTAAAGACATAAGAATTCAAAGCCTTGGCATCCCCAAAATTGTCAGCAAAAATATACCCGTCTTCTTAGGGGGCGTACTATTAATTTCAAGAATCGACCATTGAGCTATTTTCTGTAGGTTATTATTTTATGGTTATTTCAATTTCAGACAGATTTTAGGTTTTTTTTAAAACATATTTTCTACACATTGAAACCTATGGGGAATAAATATTATCATACAGTTTTAAATTTGCGGTTGACCAGTTCACCGCAACTGCAAAGAAAACTTAACTCCTGCCAAAAAATATCCAAGTTTACAGTATTTAGCTATGTACAACATAAGTACAATATATCTACCATGCATCCTGCATAACAATGACAATGTATACGAGATCTTAACTTTTATCAGTGAATATTACAAGTGGTTAATTCTAATGGAAAATTCACATATTTTACGCTGTAAGAAGCTTCATTTAATTCTGTTCACACTGCAATGCCACCATACACTGTAGCTCATCACACCATACAATTTTTACTCTAAAAATAAACCAGACTACATTCTTTCCTAATAAGTGATAAAATAATTAAAAAACAGGCACATACATAGTTTAAAGAAAATAAAAGAATTAACGGGGAATGAGAAATAGGACTCGCAAATAAGTTCTAACATACGCTAATTTAGTGTCATTCCTGATGACCAGTCTCGTCAACAAATGCAAATTTCACTTGAAATGACATAGCTCTAAAAATATTGTACTTTACCGATGGAATTCCAGTTTTAAACTTCTACAGCGCATTCTTAACATCTGTAGTGTCACAAATTTCTAAAATTCTCAAAAGCACCAAAAATCATCCCCAAATCGGGTGGGGGGGGGGGGGGGGGGGTGTCACTTGTGTTAACACTTGTACATCGACTCATGAAGGATTGTATTTTTTTTTTCATTTCCTATGTGTACGATTTAGATAGCAAGAAAGATACTAGAAAGCATTCAATTTCCTAACCTTTTGCTTGATTTTGGCTGTTTGCAAGATACTTACATCTTGCCCTATCACAAAAAACAAAAACAAAACCCCTTTTTCCTTGTTATTGTTTACGCGCAAGATATACAAGCTGGAATACAAGTGACTCCCCTGGGCCCCACATCTGCATATTTTGACTCTATCTCTGTTGGTAATTCTCCTCAAATCCACCTGGTTTTGATACCACACATATATCCTGGATAATTGCACTTGATTTATGGCACTATGTGTATCTCATACATTTTTGCTAACAAGCATCCTCACCTTGTAGCAATCACTCATGGTCAAGGACATGGATGCTAACAGTGACAAGCAAAAGCAATGCTTGGATTGCTAAGATATTTTTTGTAGAAATAGTTATTTCAAAGAATTTACATCCTGAAATTAACATTACAATTTCAAAGAAAAACTGTGAAAATGAATTCAGGTTTTAACACTTATACTATAGACGTGCAACACAGCCTTTTTACATAAGTAGTCAAATAATTGCAGGCTAAAAAAAAAAAAAGGAAATCAAGTTTAGCATCCCTGTTTGTCTCCTTTTCTTAAGATTTGTCAATCTTATTGTTTAGGAAAAAATTAAAATTAATCTTGTAACTGTATTTTTTTTTAAAGTTCCGAGTTTGAAATTTAGTTTGTTATCTATTTAAGAGAGTGTTGTGTACGCCTATAAAATCGTACTTAAAAAAACAATGGCTACTTTTAAAATAAAAGCTCCTGTAATTTAATTATTTTGAGATACTTTGACATTTCAGGGACACTTTATTAATTTCCATATTCAAACAAAATTAATCTCAATATTTGTATTGCCTTATTTTAGGGGTATATTAAATTTTGTCAAGCTGGTGGATTTTTTTAAGGGAATTTGAAGCCGTTCTTTATTTCAGTCCTTTTTGGAAACCACTCATGTCACTGCGTTCCAACAATGTTTATACAGTTTGTATGTTGTAACTCCCAAGGATCTACCTGTAACTATGAAATAATGCAGATACTGATGTTTAC
>JAUMTS010049014.1:0-10974 GCA_032273385.1 Ophiopholis aculeata | reverse complement strand
AATTAGATGAGAGACGTTTAAGCATATTATATTATTTAACCTGTTGTTAATTCTGATTATTATTCACAACATAATTATTACTAAAGTCCGTAGAATGGTTTACAAGTAAAATATAAGTTTATTATTTTAGGACTCGATGTAAAATTATTTTACTTACACGATGGTAGTTTTGCATCAGAGAACTGGAACGATGAACTGTGAATACGTGAGAATACTTGTAATGATGGCGTTACGTAAATGTTACAGGCATACTGACTTTTAGCCATGTAGACATAGGCTTTCAAAAACACTAGATACGATGATATTTGTATATAGTTACGCAGTTATTGTGTATCTTTGATATTCACAAGATGATTTAAGAAAAACGCTGATATTGTATCTCTTGGAAGAACATTTATTTTGTCTGTAAAGTACACGAAGTCCAGGCAAAAGTTTACCGATAAACATAAGCATTTTATTAAAAGACTGCAGGGAAATATTATTTGAGTAACACGCTAGTAGTAACTGTGATTATGTGAGCTAAATGTTAATCTTGGCCATAGTTGGTTGTTACAAGCATTTATTTATTCAATTGAAAATATACATCTATTTCTAAACTATTGGTTTTTTTTTTTTCGGAAAACATGTATGTAATAGCTAATATGTTACAATTAGATGAGAGACGTTTAAGCATATTATATTATTTAACCTGTTGTTTGATTTTACAGTTTTATTGGTACCAAGAATACTATATGTTTCACAAGAATGAAATATTCAATAAAAAACAATTATTAAAGCGAAGAATAAGTAATTCCCATCGGATTTTGTTTTAATTTTACTTCGTATAAATCATTCAGTGAACACGTGTCAGAAAAAATATTGCTAAACTCTACATGTGACTTATAAGATATATTATATTTAATTACAAATTATATCACTCTATCATCAGTATTTGCGCTTCAGTATTGATTAAATATTTCGGTTATTTGAGTATATTCTGATTGTAATGCATGATATAATATAAATGTAAAAGTCTCTAGATCTGTCAATATACTAACAGCTGTAAATTATGTCTTTTATTGACAATCGGTTTCCCCGTACAGAAAGTGAAATACAAAGTGGTTTGAACAGTATGGTTTGCTAACAGATACTGCTGTGTAGATCATGGGTTTGTTACTTACTTCAAGCCGACGTTTCTAATACTAAACTTAACGGTGCCTAGATTTGCGCCGCCAACGTGCACGACTAAGTAAAATGTCATTGCATATAACTAAGGGAGTTTCTTGAATATGCACTTAAACCCTTAATACATTGTAAGACTACCACAAATTGAGAAATAGTGATTATAAAGAAACGAATACTCCGTTTTAAAAATCCTGTAGTTTAAATGCAAATATGCTTTGGTATATATTCAATTGTTTGATGAGGGAGGGAGTGAGAAAACTATGAATAGGTTTAGCTAATATATATTCATGTTTTAACTTTTAAAAATGTAATGCTAGTATTGTCAAATGTTAAGAATTTTAATTGCTTGATAGTATTATAAAATTCTATAAACCTTAACTTCATGAAGAATTAACGCAAATTTTACGTTCATGTAAGAGTGTGTTTGTATTAAAGTGTTATTATCTTTGATTTAATAATGTGTTATACATACATTTAAGGGTTGGTATTGCATAAGCAATTTGCTAACAGCATTGTACAATAATATTTAAGGTTGCTAATGTAAACACTTAAATTTACATGTAATAAAAGAGATATTCATATTTGCCTACGATTAACACTAATGTGCTGTTTGCATTTAAAAGTTGAGCTAATAATTCGCCGTTTAAAGCAAATTAATTACAACCTGTTATTAAAATATTCCCGTGCAAATGCTTCCATATCAATGATGTGTATAACAAATCTACTAACAAATATAGTTGAAACGCATGCGCACACTGGAATACCGCGAGCAACCACTGACTAAACCAGCATAGTCATTACCATATAGTCGTTGGCGCAGTTCCAGTAAAATAGCATGCATAAAATGGATTATGGACGTTGGTTAACTTGTTTTACAGTAAACTACCTGTGAAAACAACCAAATATATTATGACGTCACACCTGGTGATTGAGTTTTCTGCGTTACTGGTTCTGTAACAGCGAATCCTTCCGCATTTCACCGATATACCGTTAGTATGCGAGTACGTGACAGGCGAGTCTCAATTTTACTGGGTACTCGGCGATGTTGGTTAAATATTGTCTCATGCGCTTGGATTAACACAGCTGCAATGTAGAACGGACATTATAGTTCAGCTATCTACTACCATCAAACACGACACACAGGCACTGCACATGTACACCATGGGAAATCGACTACTTTAATATTTGAAGACCAATTATTACATAAGATCAATATGTATGCATATCGCTAACTTCTGTTTGTTTATTGAACTTGGTATTGGATAAGAAACCTACCAACATTCTTACACACGGACGGACCTAACTTATAGATAAGTGATATAGATTGGAAATTTACCGTGACAAACTACAATCAACTGAGCTGAATTGTTTTTCTACTTGGGTGACATCTCAGTATCATTGCCTGGTGCTAATAACATTACTGTTAGAACCACCGTATTTCTGTTCTATCTGATTCTTACGGAACGTGTGTATTTTTGCTTAATTATCGTCAACGCTAATGGAATAAACTAAAACAACAACATACCGGTTTACTCGTTCTCCATCGAAGACAACCATTTCAAAACTTCCGAGGGCAATCTCCAAATTAAAGTATCGACTAGAATGCGTCTGTGCCTTATTTTGATTAAAAATAACCTCAAGCATCATATACTATAGAGGAAAGTCAGTAACAGGTCAAAAAGGAGAACTCACAAGACTTACAGATTGATATAAATTGGAGCTGCAGGGTTTCTTTCGTGATATTCTATAGCAGTATTATAATACCAATAGCGTACTTATTGATTTGAACGAACAGGGAAACCACCACAGCTGCAGACTTAACGATAATAAAAATAAATTATTGGATATAGAAACTATATATAATGGTTTCAGTTCTGTGGTTCTATTGAAATATCTAGAAAAGTGTTAACAATTTTTTTTCATGCATTGTGCAGTGTAACCCCACCGAGCTTTAATTGAATTGAACTTGTTGGGGTAACCTCGGGGTTAACCTTTCTCTTCCACGGATCAGTCATTATTTACACAGGAAACTTGTTGTTGGCAAGCTACCTGCAGTGCCCTGTAAATCAACACCTCGGCTTGTACCGATTTGTAGTACAACTTGTGAAACTTTACCCAATTGATTTATTTTTAACATGTTTTGGACGTTGTGAAAACTAAACAGGCAAACATCAATTACTTTGAAAGAATAGCAGCAATGAGATAATGAAGTCAAAAAGGTGAAATAATGAATTTACAATGTAAGGTTAATCAAATCAGCTTAGCCCAAATTAAGTTACGTCCGCTGACACATCGCACCTCTTCAATAGTGCAGTTCCAAGATCAAATCGTGTGTATACTAACAACAGGCCTGGTAATATGAGCTAAACAGGCATGTCATGATGGTACGGAACATAAAACTGAAAGCCAACACCACCAGTCACGACTACATTATACTGCAACTAATAGACAGTCAGCTACCCTTTATGAAATCGATCACATCTACATGGAAATTTTAAATACACAGCGGAGAAGCAAGCTACACTGGCAGCAGCTAAAATTACCATGTAAAAAGCTAAAACGCGTTACCGAGGATGTTTAAGTGTTTACTCATCCATTGAAGCAGAGTTGAGGAGCAAGTCTGTTTTATAGTGAAATAACAAGATATCTGTATTCTACAGTTTCCAAAAAGATATCTGCTTTCTCTGTGTGATACTTTTAAATATATGGTTTCTTCGGCATCTGTATTATATCAGTGTTATTCTGCTATGAGCATCTGTTCGTATCATTGAAATCGTAACTACTCTTAAACTCAACAACCCTTGTTATAAACAACCTGTCTTCTCTAATCGACTGGAATATCTGTTGTGTTTTATTCGTGTTCGCAATCTGTATTCAAGTCGACTTACTAAAGAAGTGATCCATCTTGTGGCTGTAAACACACTTTGAAAATAACCATCAAATAATGTTGATGAGCAGTTTCACGCTTGAAGAATTCATGTATCTTCGCGGCCTTATGATATGGCAGTGAAACAACGATTACAGCACCTTAGTGTTACAACAGGCAAATATCGCGGTTTGGTTAACGAATACATTTGTTATCGAAACGGGTGAATGATCTTTATATGAAATAATCTCCTGGTGTACTATTGTGTTATCTTCTGTATTTGTTTGTTTCATAAAAGGAACTGTGGATGTACGAGAATGATTTAGCAAATGCCACCACTTTGGGTACCCAAACAATGGAAGAGGACAACATTACTAATAGCACAGATGAAACACAGAATATATCTACCTATGCTGATGCTGTGAATATCTATGAGATAGTAGGATATTGCGCTGAAATTCCCATTGCTTTCATGGCGATATTTGGAAATATTTTAGTATGTTGGGCTGTTCATCATAACATACGATTAAGATCAGTGACTAAGTATTTTATCGTTTCATTAGCTGTAGCCGACTTTCTAGTAGGAAGTTTGGCTATACCTTTTGCACTCACTGTAAATGCCAAACTTCCGAAGAATAACTTCTACGCTTGTCTATTTATGAATTCCTGGGTAGTCATCTTAACACAAAGCTCTATTCTAAGTCTTCTCGCCATTGCTTTAGATAGATATTTTGCAGTTGTTTCTCCGTTTAAGTATCGTCGGATAGCCACTGCTAGGAGAGCAGCAGTTGTAATAGCAATGACATGGATTTTAGCATTCTTAATCGGCAGTCCGCCGTTGTTGTTTGGATGGAATTTGCGCTCGGAACATCCTGATCAGGAAGATTGTGAGTTTACCAAAGTAATCGACTTGAGATATATGGTATTCTTTAACTTCTTTGGTTTTGTATTGCCACCTCTTCTAATTATGTGTATTGTGTATGTCCGAATCTTCCAGGCGGACAGAGAACAAGTTGTAGCCATTTCACGGACAATGGTTGCGACCGATGATGAGATGGCAAGACAACGATCCACTTTGGCGGTAAAAGAAGGCCGTGCGGTCAAACTTTTAGCCATTGTCATTTTACTCTTCGCCATTTGTTGGCTTCCGATTCACATTTTAAATTCAATAACCGTCTTTTGTGGAGAAGGTAGTGTTTCATATAATATCCTTTTGCCAGCTATTATTTTATCCCATGCTAATTCTGCCATGAACCCTATTATATACACATTATCTAATCGAGATTTTAGAAGAACTTTCAAAAAAATAATTTGCCAAATTCTATTGTGTGGACTGATAGGATATCAGAAATATGATTCTGCAAATGAATACACAGGGTATACATATGGATCACATGGCTGTCATATGAGAAATGGCATGCGAAACACTCCGAAAAATAGCCCGAAACATATGGAAGGTGGCACTCCTATCCCACTCAGAAAACTTCCACCACAATTACAAAGCAATGGAGATAAAATAGACGCAAATGAAACAACACCCCCAAAGGAGGTGACCGATTGATAATTATTATTAAAGAAGGGCCATTATTTAACGCGGATAATGTTACTATCAAATAATACCTGACGCCATTATGATTACCCTAAGCTCCCTAGTAGCTTATCATTAAATTTGCAGGGCCATGCCGCTAACGAAAGGTAGATATCCCAAAGTTAATCGTATGGTAAAATCATTTTATAACGCATTTAAAATTAATTGAAAGCTGAAATTAGATAATACTATATCAATAAGCAATTCTCGCTTTAAGGTCTCTGGCCAAGTAATTGACGGATTGCGTTTTCCACAAAGAATATAACGTAAATAGAAATCACATTATATCAATGGAAAATGCAATTGTAAATTTGAAATCATGTCTGAGGACCAGGGGATTCGTTACGTTTTTTGTTAACGTTCTACTGAACATGACAAACGCATCGTCATAATTATAACTACCTGCTTTCAATTTCTCGTTCGTAACCGCAGCTAGACTGTCTGTCTTTGCCGTCTCAGTTGTAATGGCTGGATCTAAAGTTTGCATTTCAAAATGTGTTACACGTTTTTATAATTAAAATTGATCGTTAAAATAACTACGGTAGCTTATAATGATGCTTGGGTACTAACGGGGATTCACGCATCTTAAACAGATGACACGTTTTCTCATCCCTCTGTCATGACTCATAACGTCTCAGAAAGCACTAAGGGAACAAATCATAACATTGTTGTAGTCTTATAAATGCAAGTTATTTCAAGGAACCAGAGGTGCAATCATACCGTTTACGTTGTTGAATCAACAAAAGAACTGAAATTGAAATAACGTTACCTTATATTTGCAATATTACGTTTCAGGTAAGGTGCAACAGAAAGAGACAGCTAAGAAACGGAACTAGTTACGCTTATATGACTTAACCGATGTTATGGTGTGTTCCCTTCAGGACAATGTCTTACAGATGTTTGTAACACTGATGGCTAAAGTCATTGCAGTATGTTATGCAACTAGAATCAGAATAAAAAATGGTAAAAGAAGCATTTAACAATAAGATTTACAAAAAAATCGGTTATCTGTTGTCGTACAGAGTGTCATATTACTTTTAGTAATTCATGATCAGGCGGGAGTTACACAGTGATTTATAACTATTAGTATCGCTGTACGAGAAATGATTTAAACGTCGTTAGAATAAAATACAAATACAACAAAATTAAGAAATGTCAACATTTACAAAAAATAGACAAAAGTGATAATACAGAATCTCAGGTATTGTATGTTATATACTTGCAACGACAAGTATCCATCGAGACAAATAATTGTTTTTATTGCTGTTTGGGGAATATTGAACAAGGTTTTTGATTCGTTTTGACAATAAAGATTCTATGCCGCTATAACTCATATTGTACATAATGATGGTTGGGGGTTGACTCAGCTTTGAATCGACTTACTTTAATTGCTATAACATGCATTTCCAATGTACGTAAATACATAGTCCCTACAATGGGCAAAATCGGCTAAATTTAGACAAGCAGAGAAATCTTCATACATTTATGTCCTTGGCATAATTTACAAACCTAACCCTAGATATGACATAAATTGGGAATATAAAATGACTTGATTGCTTAATATTATCTTACAAAGGCTTTTTTATTGCGAAATAAGTCAAATGAATTAAGTATTATCAACTGTACTAGCTTCCAAAATACAATAATTATTCTAGCTAACGTCTCAAATCAGTTAACCGCTACAGGCAAAAAACAAAACAAATTTATCCCTAAATCTTGTTTAGAATACTTATTTTCATAGTAATTTATATAATTGGTAAAGGGAGCATAATGTGTGTACTTAGTTAGTGTTATTTTGCATTGCTGAAAGGTGCTTTTTACCATATTGTTTGTAAAAATGTATTTTGCTTATACAACGATAATGGAATTTAACAGGGTCGCCACTGATGTTTTATATATTGCAAATTAAATTTAAGAATGGCAATATCTTGCATATTGTATTGTAATTGTGTGTGATATAATATTTCACACAGCAGGCGAGTTTTAGGCTGAATTTATACTCGAAACGCGCAGCGGGAAAATGCTTAACCGCTTTCGTAAACGTATATCATAATGGGAAAAAATGGAAAATTCACACGTAGTAATGCGTTTTAAAACGTCCAGCATTCCGAGTATAAAACAAGGCTAGCTCGTCCGCTGCATGCGTTTACCTGCTTCGTTTCACTCACATAATGATAAATCCATT
Organism: Ophiopholis aculeata; assembly: GCA_032273385.1. Classification (NCBI taxonomy): domain Eukaryota; kingdom Metazoa; phylum Echinodermata; class Ophiuroidea; order Amphilepidida; family Ophiactidae; genus Ophiopholis; species Ophiopholis aculeata. The sequence goes on along the minus strand of JAUMTS010049014.1, from coordinate 3,171 downwards.
AAGGGAGAGAAAAATATAATTGCACTCGAAGACAGAGCGTGGTGTATCATGTATAATACGGGAAAATATTACTGAATGTATATGCCACTCACCACGAGTGGGTTATCGTGACTATGCATTCGCTTTATTCACAATTTAATTTGTAGTCTAGTCCATCCATGCAAAGAAATGATCAGGTATAAGTAATGGACACTTTATGACGGCAGCAATAACAATGCGTGATATGCTGCAATTTACATTGTTAACGGTAAAACATGAACAAATCGAACGCCATTGCAAACTGTATCACAAATATAAGAGTTTATCAATCTGAGGAGTTTCCTAAAGCAACTCACATATAGATACATTTGAAATTACACGTATTTATTCCTTCTGTTGAACAATTGAATGTGAGGCTTTTTATTGGGCCCTAAAAACAAACGGGTTCCAATTATGTTGGTATAAATGGATGCATTATAATCTCATAAATCTTGCAGGAAAATGTTCACTTGACATCACTCACTAAAATCTTACAACATTTGCTTGTATACAAAAAAATATCATCTAACAAGATGTATCAAGTTTCTTGTTGGGTAAATATTTAAAACAAATTTATAGGCAGGAATACTAGACAAATTAAAATTTAATCTGTGAATCAAAAGATCATTAGCCAGAAGAAAATATAACAATAAAAAAAGCATTATGAACGAAATAACAAGTTGTCGCAATATAAATCACAAACAACGCCAACAATTACAGCAACAAAGGCAACATCAACAACTACTTGAAAACAAGAACATAAACAATCATAAACGCATCAGCAAATCAGCTCAATTAGACCAGCAACACTCAAACCCCAGCCTCGAACCCAGTGAACAAACCGATATAAACCATTGATCCACGTCAAAAGGTAGTCACAACAACCAGAAAGGAAACAATAAACAAGCAGAACAAATATCAACAAACACCACCATATCAGTAGGTGGCAAAACACGAGAAAGGTACGAACAACCGGAGCCATGTTTACAAGTAAAATCATTAACTACAACAACAACGATGAGAAACACGTCAACAGGTATATAGAAAGTAACCGGACTAGAGTAGCAAAATAATAAATCAACAAGTAAAGCCACAAAGAAACCTCATTGGTTAAAGCAACTACTACTACTATCACTACCACAAGACAACCATGCAATACCCACATAACAGCAACAACTCCCGTCAACAAGTAGGAACAAAAAATACCCACGTGTCAGTAAGCAGAAGCCAGAACAATAACTATCATAACGACATGTGTCCGTAACCACGCAATAAGCAGAAACAACAACAAGAGCACGAACAATCAGCAGGCAGAAATAAACAAAGCAGTGCAGTTCACCAAAGAGGGGGGAGAGAGCCTCGTTATTAACAAAAAACAACAACTAGAACTGTAACGGTTAGATCAGCGTCAACAACTAAAAATCACAACTGCAATATCAACAATCAGAACCGTATCAACAAGCATAAACATAAAACACAAGAGTAGCAAAGCTTTGAATAAACCATTAAAGCCAAAAGAAATATCGGTCAGTACAACATCTACCAACCACAACTACAACAGAACAGCAACAATCTCCGTTAACAGGCAGAAACAAACCATTTCAACAAAAAGAACCATGCCAATGATTACACAGTAACTGCTTACTAGGGTGGTTTTTTTTAAGCTTTTCACAGTTAATTATTACAACAGCTTTTGAAAATTAATAATTCAAACTACAACAATCAAACAATCAAAGCAACCTGTTATAAAGTACCACAACAAATATTAACAGTTGTTTTTTATATATATTATATAAACACATGTTTGAAAAAGAAATCTAACCACACGAATACGTGTTTTTAACTAATAAAACAAAATACCAACAGACATCCATAGTTTAGGGAAACCATACCCGCTAAGCATTACGTTTTATTTATGGATACGTACGCAACCGGTGGTTTGTTAAATACACGTATATCATACTCACGATAACTCTTATTTGGTGAGTAGAACATAATTGTTCATCATAATATGGTGAGTGGTGCATATTTTGTTTACCAATGTTACCGTAAATTGAAATGAAAACATGAACATAACTAAGCTTGCATAAAAAGTATGTAATACCTGTGACATTTACCTTGCGATCATGGTTTTCCAAAGTATTTACCAAACTGAAAATGGTATTATCTTTAGGTCATTACACAGACATAATCTATAACTATCTGTTTAACTGCATTTATTTGTTCTTTAATCTGATTTTACGATTGAATATTAAATCTTGTGAAATCTAGTTGCTGTTGTATTGAAATATGTTAATTTGTGTTTCTTGACTTGGTAAATACTTGAGGAATACTTTAAAAACATGGCCAGGGTAAATTGACCGCAGTCATGTCTAATTTATACCTCTGATTTAAAGAGCTGCTGAAATAAAACGCAGGCTTACTTGTAAAAAAAGCTTTTTGTTGTGTAGATGTATTTCAATCTGGCTTTATTAGATGATTTAGAACTGTTATAATTAACAGATGGTCATTCGTTAACGATTACTCCAGGATATGTTTTTACCATGTAAGTACTCATTAAACAAATAATCAACCAAACGTAAATTGAATATTTAAACCACACGCAGTAGCTTTGCGAACAAAATGCTTTAAAAAGCTATGGACTTTAAGTTCATTTTGAAAATGTATATCATTCATTGGTTAAGTTTAAATCTTCTTACAAAGCAACATCGCTGATTTTACTTATATTATACGAATTTTATATTTTTATATCCATTCCTGAAGAGAAACAAATATGAGGGCGTCAATCCATTGAATCAGTTGAACAGATATTAAAACAGAGCTTTAGCCTGAAAACAGCAATGATATTAAAGCGATCTTCGTAATGTCGCGATTTCTCTCGGTCTTCGTTTTGTATTCAATGACCAGAGTGTGCGCACATCTGGTTTCTTTTATCATATCTTAGATACATTTTCATAAAGAGTAGTGATCAGAATATGCGGAACTGCAACAAAAACAATTCAATACAGAGTTACTGTTTGGAAACAAAATAATCTTTAGTATTATTATATGGCCCTTAAGGGGTTCCCGGAATAGTTTTATAATTCCTACTAAATAATAAATGACCGAAAGCTGCTTTTGCGTTTTTAAAGTTTGGAATAAAACCTCAAAACA